>CM070636.1:21832552-22017438 GCA_036346255.1 Ampelocalamus luodianensis
TCCTCCCCTTCGCCCGCTCTGACCCTCTGGCTCCCCCGCACCCCCACCCCCATGCGTCGCCCTCGCCTCGCCTCCTCCCCATCTCCTATGACTCCTCGGACGTTCACCGTCTTATCAACCCTATCCACCGTGCATCCGCAGTCCAAGGTGGCGATGAAGATCCATGACAGTGTAGATCCATGGCAGTGGCACAAGGCCACGGCGGTAGTGTAGATCCATGACTATGTAGCGTGCCAACGTCGACATCTTCCCTCACCGCCGACCTCCATGACCAGGTAGCCTCTTCTCCTAACTCTAAGCCTGCCTTTCTCCCTTACTGCGTGCTGTACCTTAGCTTGACCCGGTTCCTTCGTGGTCATCACAGGTGGTGGGTGTCGCTGCGCGTAGATTAGGGTGACCCGTTCTGTGATAGCATACGACCGACGACTTTGCAGGTCGCCAACATGGACGCTCACCTTGCTCGTCGTATCCATCACTGCATGCCAATCTCCCCACTGATAATTGGTCGTGTCTGCATCTAGCTCCCCAGCCCAAAGCTCACCGCCACCAGCGCCAAACACTGAGTCCGACTGCATCGACGCCCTCCACTAGAGATAAGGGTCGCACCAGCTGAGCTGCAGCAATCCCCCTCAACCATCACAGGTCTCTCTCGCTTGGTATATGTATTTAGTTTAATTTGTACAGTTCAATCAACTTTTATTTCCATCTCATTGCTGATTTCCTTTGATTGTTTTGTACAAATAGATCGTCTTCTTCATGTGCTATGTGCGATTTCAACCAAAGCATTATTTTTCACATGTGCATGTTGTGTTCGACGAGATGGCCAAGTGATAATATTATTGTATGGTTGTCATTGTTCTTGAAAAACAAGCTTGTAGGCACTTGAAGCCTCAGGTTGATGATTCTCTATGGTCATTTATTGAAATAGGTATGGGTTACGGCCACTCTCACTATATGCAGGTACCTCTATCAGACATGTTTCTAGGCCTCATATTTAACCAGCTAAAAGCATTTGCATTCAAATAACAAGTGCCACTGGGCTGATACATATAGAAGGTTTGGGATGGTTATTTCTCTGTTATTTCATGCAAAGTTACTTAGTTAATAGTTAAGATTGAGTCATCATCAGGTTTATGATGGTTTCCTTAGTTTCATGCTATTCTGTGAAGTCTTTCATTTCTCATAGCCACTGTTTATTTGTTGGATACCATGTTGCCGTTTTGTCTCCGCTCTTTTTGGTGTCACCCAATTGATACCATGTTAGGGGTAACCATGTTTTTAGTACCAATTAGACTTTACCTAGATGATTTTTGTCGGATAGTTCATTTATGAGAATTTACATGACATGTTTTCAAATTATGATTATATTACCACACTGATTATCTTGGTTAGTTTTATGTATTTACCCCATGTTGACTATAGACATTGATCATGCATCATTCTACCTAAATGAGTTGGCTAAGATGCAGTAATGCGTATAATTGTAGCCTATTGCGGTTATTCTATTTGTCATATGTGTGCAAAGTAGCTAATGATGGATCTGTGCTCAACCCACTACATATAGAGCCGTCTGCAGGATATGACATAAGGGATATAGTTGTGTCCTATTGCAGTCATCCTTTGAGGTGTTATTTTAGTTTGCGCGTGCATCTTCTAGCTTTTTGGTCATTCCAAATATTTGTAGGATTGCTAAAAATGCGCTACATATATTCTTTTATGCAATAAGATGCGTGAGGCGTGGATGTGGACGTGGAGTAGTAAGGTTACAGATATCAGATTCTACACTTTATCATTTGCTCACGAATTGAAAGGTACAAACATGGCAATTAATACCTCTAAGAGGAAGGATATATGATTATGGTTATTTCTGTTAGTGAGGTTGCACGGGCCTGCACATTTCTTCTTTATTGGTTTTTAGATTCATTCTTGCTAATTTACAGCTTTGATACTTATAGACACCATCTTCTTTTAGGTTGTTGGCTTTGAGTGCAGCATCAGTAATAATCTCTTATGTGTTTGTGTGGGTTATATTTGCAGTGATTTTATACTATATAGTTAACTTATCCTTCAACCATATTTAGCACCTTAAAAATAGTCGTATTCAAATCAAAGAAGAAGAGCTCGGAAAAGAAGAAGTCACAAAAATATGTAGAGATCAACAAACTCCTTTTTTTTGAAGTTTCATTCTAGAGTAAGAACAAATCATGTTTCAGCTAGGCAACTACAATTAACTAAGGTTTTTTTTAGTGAGGCTAGCCTCACTCTGATTACAGATTTTAAGCTTGCGCAGCAAATAGGCCAAAAATCTTGAATGACCGGAGGAACACGGAGGGATGGACGGGGTGGCCAGAGGATGATCCGATCGACGGGATGACAGCAGGGGGAGGCAGAGACGAAGGACGGTGGTGACGGCACATTATGGCAGCGGAGAGACCAAAATAAGGCGAGGGATCAGAAGAGGAAGACGGGGGACACAAGATGACACACACGGGATGATGGGAAATGCATCGAAGAGGAGATCGATGACGGGCAGCGCGGCTGGAAATGAGAAGAATAAGGCGACGGTGGTCTGGCAATGCTTCGGGGACGACGAGGCAAGAACCGGCTAGAATGCAGCAAGGCGGACTCAACGGCGGCAACGACACAGACGAAGACCCATGGACAATGATGAACTCTAGCGACGAAGGGCTTCGATGGCAACGGCTTCTCTGTGGCAATTTGGCGCAATGATGACGCAATCGACAGTGCGAGCTAGGGCTTTCAGGGGAGGAGGACGACACGGAAGCAATGATGAGGTCGGCTGCGCTTATAAAGGGTCGGGGAGGGAGAGTTGGAGTTGAGGACGGCGGTGGTGACGGGTACGAGACGAACTCAGAGATGGGAGCGAGGAGGACAACGGTGATGTTGATGAGTAGGACCCACAAGGCAGAGAGAGAGGGAGAGGCTGGCAAGGGAGCTGGGCCGAGAAAAACAGAAACAATCCGAGAGGAAAAAGAATTTGTCTTGAAGGAAAATCTAAAAAAAGAAAAGGATTTCCGAATTTAGAAAAAGGATTAAATAAAACCGAGTTCAAAGAAATAGTAAAATTCCAAAAATTCCTAGAAAATTCCAAAAAAAAAATACTTTGGAACTCAAGGAACCCAAATAAAATAGTTTTGGATTTAATTGAAATTTAAATTATTCACATTAAATGGTTTTGATTTATTAAAATTCAAATTAAGCTTGAACTTAAACAAGAAAATTCAAATGGTTAATTTTATTTTTAAAGTCTAAAAAGAACTCCAAATTTGGGATGTTATAGTTGCTTTGTTTCACCTGCTTCGCCCACCATTTTGGTCTACCCGAGCATCATCACCGCGCGAGATTCTCGCGAGAAACCAAAAACGGCTATGAGTTATCGACGAGCTATTTATCCCTATCTCGCCATTTAAAGGTCATCCCACCATTCCAAGAACCCTAGACACCTTTGTTGTTTCCATGTTGGCCCTTGCCATTGAGTTTCCTCCACTGGTTTGGATGGAATACACCGTCATCCCGAGCCTATTCCGGTGAGCCAACCCCATGACATGCGCATCATCTTGTGCCACCTTGCTCACTCTCTCAAACTCCACACTCGTTTTACCTTCTAGTGAAGTGTAACTCCCCATCCATGTCGTCTTTCCCAACTCCAGTGCTACCAACGCTGCCAGAGATCTCCATGCCCAGTGAGTCCCTAGCCACTTCATGGCCGGTTTGAGCTTCGCTTCGCCTCCTTGAACCTGCTTGCATGATCCATTACAACTATTGCTGTATGTGCTTGGCTGTCACCGTGGACATCTCCGTCGCCGCCGCCGTCATTGATGTCCTACCTTCTCCAGTGAGTCCCCAACCTCACCAAGGTCATTTTCCCCATCTCCATGCCCTCCTGAACCTACTCTTGTGCTCCATTATAGCTCCATTCCCATCGAGGAACTCAGTCACCATAAAGCCATCGTCGCTGCCTCTGTTGTCTTGGTGATATGCCCTAGACGCAATAATAGAGATGATTGTATCATGTCTGTGTTTATGAGTTATAAAATAAATGTTATTATGTTCATTGGATGAATTATCATTTATAAAGATTAACAAGTATGCGACTTGTTGGTGAAGCTCTTTAACTTATATGATGTCATTCTAAATGTATCCATAGTCGGATGCCACTGGTTGGATCGACCAACACATGTATTGATTGATGACCATGTTTCATCGGTCATGGATATCGGGATACTGAATCAATAATGTGAACACATGTTAGAGAACATGATGTTGGATTGACCCACCTTGAGATACTATTGAGATTGTTATGATTTTATGTGTCATCAGTTGGTCTCAAGCAATGTTGATGTATAATCCTTCGACCTGAGATTAGCATGGTTTCCTACATGTGTAATAGTACAGTTAGGAGTTGTTAAACCCTATTCCGTAACTGGGTAGTTATAAAGGTAGCTTTAAGTGATGCTATAAAATATGCAGAGGGATGTGACTTGTTAGATATGAGATTTGCCACTCCAAACATAACATGAGAGATATCTCTAGACCCCTCGATGTGGTTAGATAAAGAAAGTGTATGGCCGCGCCAGTCGAAGAGTCGACCACATGAAGTTATCCGTCACTTGATCGAAAAAGTATTGAATACTCCATGGATGACAATTTATCTCACCCGGAGTTCAACCAGATGTTGTAAGGTAAAGGGAGAATACACAAGCAGGTCGTTCAGTTCGACCAGATACGGACATGTCGTATGGAGATATGAGCTAGTCGTAGACTGATCGAACATAATCACTAACTGGTCGAAAACTAGTTGTAAGGAGTTACGAACTGGTCGTGACTAAATATGAACTGGTCGTATAGAGATACGAACTGGTCGTAAGTGATAAGGATATGGTTGTAGATCATATTGCATTAAGATTCATCCGATATAATTTATGTGTATTCGAGAATCGTTATGTCCTTCTAGTAACCGCAAACGACTCATGTGTAGGATCAAGGATAACCGACTAGAGGGGGGTGAATAGGATGTTTTAAAACTTTTCGACTAATTAACAATTATGAACTAAATCTAAACTAGATACACTTCTAGCTAAGCAATTCTACACAAATAAATTGCTAGAAATGTAAATGCGGAAGAGTAAAGATAAGAATAAAACCACAAAGGAGACAAAGAAGTTTTTCCCGTGGTATCGAAGACTTGCCGGTCTTCACTAGTCCACGTTGAGGAAGCTTGAACCAATCAAGCCGCCTCCACAAATTAAGTCTTCACTCTCGATCACTATCGTTGCTCTTCCTCTACTCCGGAGATGGTGAGAACGCAACCACTTCACAATCCTTTGCCGGGACTCTTCACAATCTTCTTTGAAGAGCTCACCGCGCAAACTTCCTCCAAAACCATCTAGGTGCTGGCAAGCACTAAGAGTAATAGACCAAGTGTTTGCTTGAGGAAGAATCAAGTGCCAACAAGATCAACTAATGATGCAATGCACTTGAATGCTCTCAACTACCTCAAAATGAGAATTCAAAGCAAATGAGTAGTTGGAGAGTGTCTAAGAGCTCAAGAGTATTCAATGAGAGTGAATGAGCTCAGCTAAAGTGGCTGGAGGCAGGTAGGGAGGTATTTATAGCCCCCATAGCCGTTACAACCACTTTCCTGAGAAAATCGGGATTTCCGGTAGTATTGCCGTTGAAACCCGGTACTACCGATGTTCCGCCCAACGGCCAGAACAGTCGCATTTAATGATCTGAACTAGTCATTAGAAAAGGAGGTGAGGTACGACCGTCTACTAGATATCGGTACTACCACAGCGTGGTAGCACCACTCGACTAGAACGGAACAACGACTTCCAGAGTTTAAGAGATCTCACAAAAACACCTTCTTTGGAAAAATCGAATCGCCAAGTAAAACTCGGTATTCCCGCCATGCAGTAGTACCGCAATTGAAATGCGGTCATATCGCTAGCCAAATCCACGACCGGGTCTACAACCAGAGTCTACAACTACTATTCTACGACCAGTGTCCACGACCACTGTTTTACGACCAGTGTCCACGACCAGTGTCTACGACCACTGTTCTACGACCAGTGTCTTCGACCGCTATGTACGACCAGTGTCTACAACCACTGTTCCACGACCAGTGTCCACAACTGCTATGTACGACCAGTGTTTACGACCACTGTTCTACGACCAGTGTCCACGACCACTGTGTACGACCAGTGTCTACAACCACTGTTCTACGACCAGTGTCTTCGACCACCATGTACGACCAGTGTCTAGGACCACTGTTCTAGGACCACTATTCTACGACCACGATCAGGTCTTTATCCACGATCAGGTCTTCAACCGCACAGGTCTACAACCATGATCAGGTCCACGACCACGTAGGTCTACGACCACGATCAGGTCCACGACCACGCAGGTCTACGACCAGTCGTGGTAGTACCTCAATAGAAGTGCGGTCATACCGATTTGGGATTTCAAGAAAGACAGTAAAAAACATGCTCTCTGGAGAAAACATACCGCCATGTATATTTCGGTATTACCGACTTGCGGTAAAACCGCTCAATGCTTGTAGTCTTACCAATTTTTATAACAGCATTCCAGAAGCAAAAAACAAATGCAATGCATGACTCCTAGTTAATCAAGATGGCACAAAAAAAGATCCTCAAGCTACTAACTATGATCCCTCTTAATAGTACAACATCTAGTCTACAAATCCAATCTTTTCTCCAAACACCTAGAACGGTAAAATACTACAAAAGGATCCTCTAGATAATAATACCTTTGCTTGAGCCAAGTCAATCTTTATTACATTTGCATTGCCTTTTTCACGTCATAATACATCCTTTTGGAACTAATCCTTAAAACAAATATCTTAGCACACATGTTAGTCCCTTAACATAATGTTGACATTAATTACCAAAATCAAATATGAGGGTCTAGATACTTTCAATGTCCCCCTTTTTGGTAATTGATGACAACCCAATCAATGTAAAGGATATGAAAGATTTTGAATATACACAAGATTGTATATTTTGGTTTTGACATTTGATAAGCAATAAATTCTTTATTTGAGTTCAAAGGAGATGAAGAATTTGTTGCTTTCTAAGTCAATCAATAAATAGAGAAAGCTCCCCCTAAATATGTGCATCAATGTTCACGAAGTGATTTTCATGCACTTGTGGATTTCTGGAAAAAAATTCGGCGGAGTTTCCTTTATTTATTGGATATGTGGAATGATATTCAATAGATCATTTAAGCAATAAGAGATGATAATTGATAAAGGATGCTTGAGATAACATTAAACATAAGCATTTCAACACGAGTTTGACAAATAAAACAAACATAGTCTCATAAGAAAACAAGGACATAAAACATTGTTCCAACATGCATAATAGCTAATGCTATAAATAGATAGATAGCTATCTAGGCTCCTCAAGAGCTGAGCTCCCCCTTAATCTTTCAGTCCTTGATCTTCAATTTTCTCCCCCTTTGGCATCAAGTGCCAAAAGATAACAATCTTGTGCAGGAGGTTCTTTGAGGAGTGTTGAAGCATTTAACGGTGTCCATAATGTGCTCGCTCAAGAGTGTGAATCTGTTCTGTCAAGGCAGCAATCCTATTGTTTGTTTCTGTCTGAGCCTCCTCCAATCTTTGTTGAGAATCTCTAATCTCTATGACAAATGAAAGCATATGTGAGAGAGATACTTGATCTGTTGAAGCTGCTGGAGACTGAGGGGATACAACTGAAGCAGGAGGTGGTACAGCTGCAGGCACTGGGGTTCCTTCCCTGGGCTTATAAGCTTTATGTACTCCAGGCCATGCTCCTCTAAACTGAGTCATTCTCAAAATTAGAGCCATGATATAAGATGCAAAGTAGATCCTCTTGTAATACCCTAAAAGTATATGAAAGGAATTAACCGGGAGAGAATAAATAATCGGAAGAGAGTTATCTGAATTAACGAAAGGACCAAATAGAAAAATGAATAATTACGCAGTTAGAGAGGGGGAAATCAGTGTTTTTACGACAACCTAGGCCTGAGCCTCGGCCCATGAGGCCTCTTGGGTGGCCGGCCAAGGGGGGGGGAGGCGCCACTCCCCCCCCCAAACCCTAGCCGCCTCCTCCTTTCCCCCCTTTTGGCCGCACCCCTCCACCTTCCTTCCCCTTTGGCCGCCCCACTTCCTCTCCTCCCTGCGCCATCCCTACCCTCCCACGCCACCCCCTGCTGGTCCTCCCCTACTGCTGGTCAAGGAAGTCCTCCCCCGTTGCCGGTGTCGAGGAGGAAGACGGAGGATCGCCCGGGAGATCGTTTGGCCAAGAAGAAGGAGAAGAAGAAGAAGAGGAGAGGGGGAGGGAGAGTTCGTGGCCTGCGCTGGGAGTTCTTCATGTTCGGCGGTGTTTCGTCAAGGGTAATACCCGTTTTCCCCGTTTAGATGCATATTTAGTTGTTGTTGCAATGTCGGTTTTTCTGTTCCCTCAGGACAGATTGTATTGGACAAGCGTTTTGACATAGATAGGTGCAGATTCAGTCCTGGGAATCTCTTAGAAAATTGTAGAGGACATCCATAGCTTTCAATTAAGTGCTAGAACGTAATTTTTGGACCTCTGTAGCAAAAGTTATGAATTTAATGGTGCGGCTGTTCTGCAACCCTGTCAGTTTCTGGACAGGTTTTAGTAATCTGACCTTTGAGATCATTTAAAAAGAGAATTAGAGGATCTCAGTATAACTAAAGTTGTAGATAATTGTCGTAGCTTTCAGGGAAGTACAAGAACGCGAAATTTGGATAAACAAGCTGAAAGTTATGATAGTTTTAGTGCTCTGTCCAGAAAGTCTGACGTGAAATCGATGTTTTGTTAATCAGCTTAAAAATGATGTTAGATGGCCGAATCAGGGAGGTTCACCAACTAGGTTTAGTTGGAAAATTTGATTACCTTTCAATGAAGTCCAAGAACACCTAATTTGGACCACTATACGGAAAGATATGAATTTTAGAACTTGACTGTTTACAAAGGGCAGTTCAGTGCTTAGGAAAGTGGGGTCGGGATCGCGTTGCAATCTGCTACTTGTTGTGTTCGCTTATATAATTCATGTTTTTCGTTGTTGTGGTCTTAGTTTATATTCTTAATGTATTAGGTGGGGGATTGGTACCAGAGGCAGCACCGTCTTCACGTCCTCCATTCTCACGCGGTTAAGGCAAGTGCATTGTTTGATTCATGATTGTGATTGATTGGTCATGCTTGTGTGCTTTTCGTTATGTGGTAGCATAGCGAGATTGTTGGCATGGTGAATGTTTAAGATTGGTGGATGCTCCAAATATGTCTATGCTCTATTGTTGTATGATGTTATCGTCTGTTAGTAATTTGATGATGAATAAATGATGAGCATGTGCATATTGAGATCATGTTGAGGCTTGGTCACATGGTGACCAGGTATATTTTCCTTTGAGATCCCCATCATGAATGTGACGGGCCCGAGATCCCCACACTCGTGGAGTGTGGGCTTGAGGTCCCCATTACTTGCGGAGTAATGGGCAATTGGTCCCTGTGCTTGCGAGCACAGACATAGGTATGCGGCGACGGATGCATACTTTGCATTACCGGTGTAATGCACAAAGAAAGATAAAGAGAAATGATCCTTGAGCATTGCATTTGCATGTGAGATGTTTTATTGTTGCTCTTCTATATATGGATGCTGATGTTATAACTTTTATTCTGTACTTACTGAGTCGGTGGACCCACTCTTGCTTTTATTGTTGTTTTAGGTACCGAGCCAAGAACGACATGCATGGGGGGAAGTAGTCTGATAGTCACACACATGCCACATGAACTAAATAAAGTTGAATGATCTTCAGATCGTAATTGTTTTAGTAATTGGGCGAGATGCTCAAAGGTTTATTATGACTTGTCTCTTGCAGTGGTTTAAGTGTAACAATGATGAGTAGTGGAACTTTATACTTCATTGGATTGCTAGATACTTAGCATATCTTTGATTATCTTTTGATGTCTCTGGATGATAGTTTAGTTAATTTATGAATTATCTGTATGTTGGAACCTCCGTGTAATTAACTTTACAGGGGAGGTTCTGCCGAAATTTACTAAAATTGCCTTGATTAGAATTATTAGGGTTTTGTTTAGTAGCATTCCAGGCTCATGTCGGGCTGGGGTGTTACACCTCTTGACTCTGTCATTCTTGGATGAGCTAATTTCCTTTATTATCAAATCAACCACATCAAATTTTCTGCCATGCATAATATTGTCAATGATATTCCAAGCATGCCCTCGAATGGCATCAAAGTTTCCACTCTTGGGAAAAAAAAAGTATGATTGATGATCCTATTGATTAAGCTTGGTAAAGGAAGAAGGCCACCAATTTTTCCAGGAACAAAGTTCACACTTTGATCATAGAATTGACTCCATGCTGGAACTCTGAGAGCTTCTTTGTCTTCGATCCTTTCTTGAGTTCCCATGTAGGTTCTTAAAGCTCGTTCAAAGTCAACATTGAAGGCTTGATATCTTTGAGTTCCAGTCATCCAAATCAAGTGATCGAAAGATGTGACACATGGACAGTGGCATAAAATTGTCTTATAATTTATTCATTGTAGTCACACCTCAATGCCACAATGTCATGAAGACCAACTGTTTGAAATAATCTGTAGGCTCCCTCATATTTGTCAAGAGAATTCAAATGTGCCCATTCAACATGCTTATGATCTGCGAACTGTCGGTGTTGACTGTAAAGCTGAGCAAAGACTTCCTATTGGAATCTGGTGTGGAACCTTGCATCTATGGAATTATTGGGCTTCTCATATTGATTAACATGTCGAAGTAAAGCATAGTTATCACTTGTAATGAGCATGAGGTCCACTGTAGGCTCTTCGGCCTCAGCCATCTCCTCATCGCTTTCTTCATTGCATTCTTCCTTTTCAATTTCAGGTTCTGCGGCTCGCTTCTTGGAAGATTGTCCTTTACCTTTTCCTTTTATATCGAGAAGGAATGATGCCATCTCCTGATTGTTTAGTTCATCCCATGGAGATTTTCTTGAAGCAGCCTTCTTGGAGGGTGCCTTTCGACGAGATGGTCCAGTGCTAGAGGCTGCAGGGTTATAGCATTCTTCGGGATCTCCATTGGGAGTGACCCCTTTGTGAAGAGCTGGTTTCTTTGTCCTTGGCATGATTGCTAAGACAAGACGAGACAATCAGAATTGGATTTAAGCAAAAGAGTATGATTAAATCAACTTTTCTCTTCTAGAGCGGTAGAACCGTAGTTCCAGAATTTTGGGGTTCTATCGATTTTGATTCTAACTGGTGTTTGACATGAATTAATCCATGGAATCAACATGATAAGTCATCAAACACTAATTACTACCAATTTACCCAAGAGAAATTAACTCAATCATCCACATTTTGATTCAAACCTTAGAAATGAGATAGATGCCAAAAACAAGATGATAAACAAGAGAATCGAGGCAAATACCATAGAGATCAGATGAGAAGAGAGTGCTAGAGTCGATTTCAACCAAGAAATCCAGTAAAACTTCACTCCATCGATGTATTTGAGTTTATGGTTTTGAGTGGAGCACAGGAGGAGAGAGAGGGAGCGGTCGGTGGCTCTGGAGAAGAGAGGCGCAGCTGTACCGATTGAGAGAGTGAGTTGAAAGAAATAAAGCTTCGGTCGTAACCGTTGAGAACCTGCCAATCATATGCGGTAGTACCACCATTAAAGTGCGGTATTACCGGGCAGCGGTAGTACCGGCGTTAAGACACGGTATTATCGTTTTTGCCTGAAAAAGCAGGAGCTGAACTTGTATGCAAATGATCCTTGATTCAAACACTCAAATAAACATTTCTAGGATCATTTTGCATGAGATAGATAATAATAACTCCAATTAACATAGTTGTTATCAAAATAGGGTTTTTGATAAGATTTTGAAATAATTTTCATAAATATCTTAATAAAATCCAAATGAGAGCAAATATCAAGAGGCATGAGTTTCAAGCAACATTAGAATGGTCTATGGCATTTAACTCATTCCTCAACTTGTAGAAGCGGCTCTCGTTTAATGGTTTGGTGAAGATATCGGCTAATTGATCATCGGTCCTTATGTAGCTAATTTTGATATCTCCTTTTCCCACATGATCTCTCAAGAAATGATGGTGGATATCTATATGCTTGGTTCTTGAGTGTTGGACCGGGTTATTTGCAATATTCACAGAACTACATTATCACACAAAAGAGGCATATTATCAAATTTTATTCTATAATCCATCAAAGTTTGCCTCATCCATAACAATTGAGCACAACAACTACCCGCGAAAACATATTCGGCTTCGGTAGTGGATAGGGCTACGGAGTTTTGTTTCTTGGATGACCATAATACTAAGAATCTTCCTAAAAATTAACAACTACCAAGGTGCTTTTTCTATCCACTTTGCAACCCACATAATCGGAATCTGAATATCCAATTAAATCAAACTTTGCATCTTTGGAATACCACAAGCCAATGCTAGAGGAATGCTTTAAATATCTTAGAATTCTTTTTACGACCACCAAATGACATTCTTTTGGTGATGCTTGAAACTATGCACACATGCAAACACTAAATATTATATAGGACCTAGATGTAGTAAGATAAAACAAACTACCAATCATTGATCTATAAAGCTTTAAATCTACCAGTTCACCTCCCTCATTAAGATCGAGATGACCGTTAGTTGCCATAGGAGTCTTGATTGGTTTTGCATTTTCTATGCCAAACTTCTTAATCAAATCTTTTGTATATTTGGTTTAGCTCACAAAGGTTTCATCCTTGAGTTGCTTGATTTGAAGTCCAAGAAAGTAACTAAGTTCTCCGATCATAGACATTTCAAATTCCCTAGACATCACATCACCAAACTCCTTGCAAAAATCTTGATTAGTACACCCAATTATGATATCATCAACATAAATTTGGCACACAACAAAAGTCATCATCTAAAAGTTTAGTAAACAAAGTTGAATCAATTTTTCCAATTTTGAATCCTTTTGAAACTAGAAAATCTCTAAGTCATTCATACCATACTCTAAGAGCTTATTTAAGACCATAGAGTGCCTTTGAGAGTTTATAAACATGATTATGATTCTTAAGATCTTCAAAGTCGGGTGGTTGCATAACAAATACAAGTTTGGATATTTTTTATTTAGAAAAGCACTTTTAACATCCATTTAAAATAATTTAATATCAAAGTATGATGCAAAAGCAAGTAATATCCGAATTGATTCAAGTCTACCTACGGGAGCAAAAGTTTCACCAAAATCCAAACCTTCTACTTGTGAGAAACTGTAACATCCCAAAATTTGGCTTTTCAAAAATCTTTTGAGTAGTTTAGGTCCCTGGAAAATTTCACTAATTTTATTTGAATTAATAAAGCTTAATTGGAATTTTCCTAAATTAAAAATATTTAATTTGACTAATATAAACATTAATTAAATAAAAACTTGTGTTATTTGGCTTCCTTGTCCTTCAAGGAATTTTTGGGTATTTTCTGAGATTTTTCCGTATTTGTTTGCTATTTATTTGACCTCCTTGATTTTTGGGATTTCTTTTAATTCCGAAAATCCAGATTTTCTCTCTCCTGCCGATGCTATAGTACTCGCGAGTACTGTTCATCTTCCAGAACGAGTCCAAACGAGTTCGTTCCGTGCACGTCTCCAACCGAAATTTCCAAATTTTATATCTTCCTCTACGGTGCATATAAAAGCGAGCCGTTTGCGCTGACGCGTCCGTGTTGATCCCCTCTTCCAATCCCCTGAATTGGTTTCCTCCAAACTAATCTATTTTCGCCGCAATCTCCAGAAAACCGGGCTCCAACCAAAGGTTTTCTCCGGCGAACTACGGCTTCATCCGACGTCCCCCAGCCGAACCGTCTGCGGCGTTGGCTTCGCGTCGTCGCGTTCTACATCATGGTTCCTTCCTCTTCGCAGAAGATCACGAAGCACCGTCGGCCATGTCAAGCCCTAAAGCCAAACGTGTTCATCGCGTTCCTCGCTTCCTCGGTGAGTTTTTCAAAATCCGATCACGTCATCTTGTGCCCTCGTCAATACCTATTTTTCCCCTCTTGTAGATTCAAGTTTCATCCACCGCAATCGAGAATTTGACGTTCTCTCGCCTCTTGTTCGTCGTCCTTCTCGGTCAATTACTCGCAACCGTTGATTCCTCGCCTTCAACTCCACCACCGTTGAGTTCGCGCCGCCGCGTTCTCGCCGTGCTCACCTCCTTTTCGCAGAGCATCACCGGAAGTGTTACGCTCGCGAGGCCGCCGTCGTCGGCGTTCTTCGCGTCGCCGCCGCCGCATGGAGCAACATCTCGACGTCCGGACCGCGTCATCATCTCCGCTCGTCGTTTCCTTTCCGCTTTGCCCTTCGCCAACGTTGGTTCGCCTCCGTTCGTCGTCACCGCCATGAGCAAGAACCGCCATGCCCTCTGCTCACTATTCATGCTATTGTCCAAGACGTGAATTGTTGTTCGCTCTGTTCTTTTATTCTCGTTGACTTGGTCAACATGGTCAACACCTTTTCTTTCTCCTATTCGGTCCCACTTGCCATCCAAACAATTCAAGCCATACTACCTATATCTCTCTCACTTCCATGTGGACCCTTTGCCATCCATATATATATATATATATATATATATATATATATATATATATATATGTATGTATATATATATATCTTCCATGTAGACCCCATATGTCGTACAAGATAATAAATATATCTATCTCTCTTACATGTTGTCCCCACGTGTCATCCACCCACATTAAAATCCTAATTATTTATCTCTCTTACATGCGGGTCCCATATGTCAGTCAAATCTTGGTCAAACCCTATTGATGAGCTTGGTCCACCGTGGACTAGCATATCTCCATGGACCCGGTCCATAGACCAGTGACCCACATGTCAACCCCTAATTCTATTTTCGGGAATTAATTTAATTCTTGAAAATCCTTTTATCTTATTGGTCCCACATGTCACTCTCTCTACCTTATTTCTGGAATTATTTTAATTCTAGAAATCCATAAATACCTGTCGGTCCCACCTATCATACACTCATTCTTGTTCTTATATTTTCGGAATAGAATATTCTGAGAATATTCCGTAGAGCTTTTTCACCATTTCATGTGAATTCCAATTTTCCAAAAGTCATATCTTCTTCATCCGAATTCCGATTGAACTCATTCAAGTTTCTAAATTCATCTAAATTCAATATCTACCTTCCAGTACCATTCAATTTCAATTTGGAGTTTATTTGATTTGTCTTTTGAATTTAGTTTGTTTTGCGCTTTCTTTCTCGTTAGACGCAAAGTCCCTAATCGTCCAAGGAGTCAAGATCAAGCAAGTAGAAGATTGAAGATAAAATAAGATCATCATTGCTATAGCAAGGCAAGTTATACCTTTGATCATATTGAATCCAGTTTTAAAATTACTTTGATTTAAATTATTGCATTTACTTTAAGTAATTATTTAAATGCTTTTGGTTTAGCTATTAATCCAATTTGTTATATCCACTTTGTCTATTGTATGTCATAATCTTTTGTCACCCTAGATTGGTTCATATTTAGTTGGTGCTATGGTATTACCAACGTGGGTTGGTTAGTACAGTAGATTGCTTAGCCATGCAACGAGTCATCATCATAACTCGAGTTGCAATTATAAATTTGACTATGTGATTATGGAACTTTGTGTAAAATCGTGTGCTATGTGTTATTACTTCGTGATGGCATGTGTTGCACTAAAACCAACCGGGTGGTAAAGGATTTGACCGAGGCAAGTGGTGGAGACGTGTGACATGGTGGACTATGTGATGGGAATGATAATCTTTGTGACTTAGTTAGAAAATAGAAGTCTTGCCTTGGTCAATTAAGGACTTAACTTTGTGCGCCATTGAATCGAACTCATCATGCGACCACATGTCGATAAAACGGGCCTAACTTAGTAAGTTATGGATTCTCGGCATTGATGTTCAGGTGGATAGGTTAGGCTATGTGATATGGGTACTATGTGAATAAGAATGTCAATGTTGAGATGAAGTTTCTGAACCGCTTTGTTATGATCAGTGCGACCACACTGGTTATATCGTGTGGGTAAAGTGTACAACCTCTGCAGAGTGTTAAACAATCTATTCGAATAGCGTCATGGTCATGGACAATGCTCGGGGATTTCACACGAGGGGTAGTTTTCATAAAACAATTGGGAAGGGACAGCTGTGTGATTTAAGTCATATGGCTGTGTGAAAGAATTTGATTAGGCTATGTGTCTTTGTGAAAACAAATGTTAAATTAATATTGTCTATTTGTTTTGAATTATGCTTTCAATATATTATTCATATTCAATTGCAAATGTTGCATTTCTGCAAAATAACCACAGAAGCCATTTCCTTTGGAATAAGCCTGCATCTATACATTGCATTCTGTGGTATGACTTGCGAGTACGGTTGTGTACTCACGCTTGTTGTAAAACTTGCGCCCAAACCTACAGAAATGGAGGAATCGTCGGTCAACAAGGTCTACTTCAAGGATCGAGAAGAACTAGGTCGCGCACCCCAGCCGATTGCCTGTGGGCATATGGATGGGCTTCACTGAAGTTATTCCATTTCGTTCCGCTGCAGCTTCATTGAGCTATTCGCCTTCTGAGGCATTAATTGTAAGCTTTGACCTTAAGGTTTTTACTCTGATATTTATTGTTATTTGCCTATTTATTAGTCATCTTTGTATATGGAAATGATATTTCATCGATGTTGCCACTGTGTGCACTAGCGTGATCCTGGACTAGTGCAGTATACACAGAGGGTCCAGAATTGTAATTTTGGCTCCCGACAGAAACCTTGAGCGACCAATCTTACTTTGTTTCTCACAACCAATCCATATTCATCTTGCTTGTTCCTAAAGACCCATTTTGTACCAATTACATTGTGTTCTTTGGGTCTCTATACCAATGTCCAAACTTCATTTCGGTTGAAGTTATTGAGTTCTTCATGCATGACATTCACCCAATCTGGATCACCAAGTGCTTAATCTACATGTTTTGGCTCAAGAGAAGAGACAAACGAGTAATGTTCACAAAAAGAAGCGACACGAGATCGAGTTTGAACACTCTTACTTACATCACCCAATATTTGATCTATTAGATGATCTTTTGCAATTACATTGTGAATTCTTGGTGGTAGATTGAATGGTTGATTATGTTCTTTGTTGTCCTCTTTATCAATTTGCATTTGACTTGTTGTGGAAGAAGTAGTAGGTTCAACTTGAGTGGAAGATGATGGATCATCTTTAGACTTGATATCGCCTATTTGCATGTTCTTCATAGCTTTTCTCAGGGCTTCATCACCTACATCATCTAAATTCTCATGCTCTTCTTGAGAGCCGTTACTCTCATCAAATTGAACATCGTGTCGTTCTTCAACTAAACCGGAGTTTTGATTGAAGACACGATATGCTTTACTATTTGAAGTGTATCCAAGCAAGAAACCAACACCACAATAACTTACAAATTTTGAGAGACGATCACCTTTTCTCAAAATATAACAATTGCAACAAAAAACATGAAAATAAGAGATGTTCGGTTTTCTTCCAACAAGGAGTTCATAAGAAGTCTTTTCAAAAGATGATGCAAATAAAGACGATTTATAACATGACAAGCGGTGTTAATTGCTTCCGCTCAAAAGCTATCAGAAGTATTATATTCATCAAGTATTGTCCTAGATATTTGTCGGGACCCAGAATTACGATTCTGGAACCCTCTGTGTATACTGCACTAGTCCAGGATCACGCTAGTGCACACAGGGTTAACATAGGTAAATATCGATCCACACAAGCGATAAATAAAGTAAACGATTAGTTTGAATAACAAATAAGGGTTTTGACCTTATGGTCGAGTTTACACTTATTAAGCCTCGCAAGGCTAACAGTAAATAAAGCAGCAGCGGAACGGAAATAACTCCAGCGTAGATCCCACCAATTCACCACAGGCAACCGACTGGGATCCAGACCTTAACAAACGATCAACCTTCCACGAACTCCTCCTCGAAAGCAGGCGTAGACTCCTCCTCTTCTGTAGGTTTGGGCGCAAGTTTTACAACAAGCGTGAGTACACAACCGTACTCGCAAATCATACCACAGAATGCAATGTATAGATGCAGGCTTATTCCAAAGAAAAAGGCTTCCGTGGTTCTTTTGCATAAAAGCAACATTTGCAATTGAATACGAATAATAGATTAAAAGTATAATTCAAAACAAATAGACAATATTAATTTAACAGTTGTTTCCACAAAGACACACAGCTAACAGATTATTTCACATAGCCATATGATTGAGGTCACACAGCTCCCATCCCAACATTTTATGAAAACTACCCCTCGTGTGAAATCCCCGAGCATGTCCATGACCGAGGACACGGCTATTCGAATAGATTGTTTAACACTCTGCAGAGATTGTACACTTTACCCACAAGATACAACTAGTGTAGCAAGCACCAATCGTAACAAAACAGTTCGAAAACTTCATCTCAAACATTGACATTCCCAGTGTGCTTACAAACCGCTATACCAGCTCACATAGAATTGGTATAACACACACCGCTGGACAGGGAAGACGAATCGTCCCGCGATGCAACCACCAAGTAGTCACACCTCCACCCTGTCACACAGCCTAACCTATCCACCTGAACATCAATGCCGAGAATCCATAACTTACTAAGTTAGGCCCGTCCCATACCAGACATGTGGTCATACCAGACATGTGGTCATACATCAAAGCTCAGTACTGGTCTTGATCTTGAGGTGCTCCTTCTTCCACAAAATTTCCCGACGAATCGACGTCTACTCGCAAACGAAACAAAAACAAACAAAACAAATAAATAACAGAGGCAAAATAAGCTCCAAAAATTAAATAAAAATCTCAGATAAATAGATCTTGAATTTAGACAAATTTAGAAATTTGAATGAGCTCAATCGGAGTTAGGATGCAAAATTTATGGCCTTTGGAAGATTGAAATTACATAAAATGCTGAAAATCAGATTTTATGAATTTACTGAATTATTTTCCTAAAGGAAAATCAGATTTAATGCGCAAGCTGACGTCAGCGAGGATTTCCGGAAAAGAAATAATAAAAGAAATCTCTGACATGTGGGACCCACATGTCAGAGGCTAGGTTCACGGTGGACTAGGTCCACGGAGGTTCTGGCTCTGGGCTGGGTTGGACTGCCACGTAGGCGCTGACTTGTCAGACCACGTGGGCAGACACGGAGACACGAGGATGAGGTGGCGGCTGAGCTGGCATGCCACGGCGGTAGGGATCTACGGCCGAGACGACTTCAACTCCGGCGAGGCGAACGGCGGTGACCGGCGGCGCAACAAGGTCACCGGTCGCATGCTGGTGCCCAGGCGATCACATCCAACGGCTCCGATGCGGTGAAGGGTGGCGGCAAGGGCTTCGTCGGCGACGAGGGCGACGACGGCGACTCGGGTCGACGGCTAAACGGCGATGGGGACCTCCGGTGGGGTTTGGAGCGCACCCAACAGGATCGCAAGGACCAGGCGAAGCTTAAGGGCTAAACGCGGGACCCAATGGTCATCGGCGGCGACCGGAACACGGCGGCGGCAAGCTGGCGGCGCGGCAGATGGAGCTTCTACGGTGCGGCGACGCTACGGAGCCCTCCTGATGACGAGAGGGTGCGCACCAGACGGAGCTTGACGTGGCGAACTCGGAGGGGTGCTCGACGAGGACCGGAGCTCAACGTCGGCGACCAAATCGTCGAAAATCCGAAGCGGCGGCGCTAGGGCAAAAGCTCCGATTCCGAAGAAAAGGCGGCGCTCTAGGGTTCCTGGTCTTGGGGAAAAGGCGGCGGGGTGTAGGGCGATCCTCGTGACGCGGTCGCGGCGTTAAATAGTGCCCGGGAGCGACGAGTCTGCGAGCGGCACGGCGGCACAACCCGGCTCGGACACGGACTCTAGAGTCCGTGAGGAAGACGATGAACAGTGCGGCTCGAGGGGCCCACAAGTCAGTGGCGGCGGCTCGGGCGAACTCGTGTGGCGGACGGCACGACTGCGGCTGACGGGTGGGACCGACACGCGCGCGCGGGAGCGGGAGGTGGAGGTGGGCTGCGGGATTTTGGGCCGGAAGCGGCGGGGAAATGGGCCGGAGGCGGGAAATTCGGCCCGAGACTATTTCTGAGATTATTAATAGTTTTTCTAATTTGGAAAATACCAGAAATTCAAATGGGCAATAGAATATAGCAAATGAACTCAGAAAAATTCTAGAAAAATCTAGAAAATATATCTGAGCACACAGAACCCAAATAAAATAGTTTTGGTTAATGTTCATGTTGGGATTATTCACATTAAATGTTTTTGATTGTAAAGTCCAATATTAAGCTTTTGAAATTTAATTCAAATAAAATTCAAATGGTGAATTTTCTCCCTACTAACTATTAAAAGATTTTTAAGCTCAGAAAATTGGGATGTTACAATATTTCAATTAATCTTCGATTTTTTTCTTTCTACAACTCCATTTTGCTATAGAGTGTAGGTTGTGGAAAGTTCATGCTTTATTCCAAGTTCATCACAAAAATCTTCAACTTTAGTGTTTGTGAACTCAGAACCATTATCACTATGGATTTTCTTAATTTTGAAATCAAATTCATTTTGAGCCCTTCTTGCAAAACTTTTGAAAATATCGGAGGTTTCGGCTTTGTCATCTAGGAAGAATACCTATGTATATCTAGAGTAGTCATCCACGATAACTAAACAATAGCTATTTCCTCCAATACTTTTATAGGTTGTTGGCCCAAACAAATCCATATGTAAGAGTACCAATGGTCTAGAGGTTGACATGATACTTTTGGAAGAATAAGAATTAGCGACTTGTTTACCGGCTTGACAAGCACTACAAAGTCTATTCTTCTCAAACTTCACATCCTTCAAGCCAACAACTAAATCATGTTTGAAAAACTTTTTGAGTTCATCATACCAACATAACCTAGCCTCCTATGCCAAAGCCAACCCAAAGAGGTTTTTGCAATTAAATAAGTTTTCAAGTATGAATCGTTTGAGGAAAAATCAACCAAGTGAAGATTTCCAAAAATAAATCCTTTGAAAGCTAAAGTATTATCATTTTCATTTAAAATGGAAACACCATCTTGAGAGAATGATCAAGTTAAGCTAAGATCACATATTTGAGCAACAGATAGCAAGTTGAAATTTAGTGATTCTACTAAGTATACATTAGAAATGGAAAGGTCATTTGAGATAACAATTTTACACAATCCTATTACCTTTCCTTTGCTATTGTCACCAAATGTAATCTTGTCAATGCCTTTTCCATTTTCAAATGTGGTGAACATCTTTCTATCACCTGCATCCACTATCAAACACCCAATGTTTTTCACCGGTTTTGTAATTCACCTACAAAAGAAAATCAAGTTCTTTTAGGTACCTAAGTTTGTTTAGATCTTTGGAGGTTAGTGACCAAGGTTTTAAGCACCCAAATAGCATTCTTTGAAGCTCACCTAAAATTGAAGTGCCAACAAATCTAGCAATGACCTTACCATCCTTAGTTTTCTTAAGCATATAACATGAATCACATATACCTACGGATGGAGTCTTACCAGTGGGACATGTTTGTTGCAAGTGTCCTGTTTCTCGACACTTGTAGCAATACTTGCTATTTTTCTTTACAAACCTTGCGGGATTATAAATTTGCTTCTTAACTTTCTTGGGAATGAACCCAGGTCCTTCCTTATTAAATGAGTATCTTTGCTCACTTAATAACTTGTCAAAAGTTGCTTTACCCTTGAAGCATCTTTACAAGCTCTTATTTAGCTTGGTGGCTTGTTCTTTTAACTCGTGATTTTCAACAATAAATAAAGAATCACAAGCATTATCCATATTAGCATTTGAATCAATTTTAGAACAACATAGCATGGATAACAAATCATCACATCATATAGAAGTACTAGACATAGATATAGCATTTGAAATAACTTCTACTCTAGGCATTTCATTTATTAAATTGCAAGTAATTTCAACATGTGAATGAGATTTTTCAATGTCTTTTAAGATAAGAGAATCATGATCTTCCTTTAACTCCTCATAAGAATCGTTTAGAGAGATATACTCTTTGTTTAAGATCTTAAATTTTGATTTCTCTTTTCCAAGATATTCATTTAATTCTTCTAACTTATCTATGAGCTCATCATATGAAGGATCTTCGTCATCAAGGTTTTTACCTTATCTCCTTTTGTCATAAGGCAAATAGGAGTGGAGAAGAGTGATGGAGCCTCCTTGATGGCGATACCGACAAGTCCTCTTTTCTTATAGGCCCTTCATCATTTGAATCGGAGTCAGAATCCGAATACTCTTAATCGAAATACTATTCTCCAATATAGGCTTTATTTTTGCCATCCTTGTGAACCTTCTTGAAAAGCTTATTCTTGCCGTTATACACCTTCTTCTTTGATAATTTTCCATATCATCCTTCTTGTTGGAGCAATGGGTGATAATGTGCCCCTTCTCATCGCACCTATAGCAACGAATATTGCTATAGCGCTTGTTGTCATTTGAGGATTGCCCTTTCTTGCTCTTGTCAAAGTTGAACATTCGATGTGGACGTCTTCTCATGAATTTCTTCATTCTCCTCACAAGGAGAGCAAACTCCTCTTCGGAGTCTTCTTCTTCATCTTCTTCATCACTTGATTCCACTTTCGCCTTGAAAGTGGTAATCTTGTTTTTGGAGGAGGATTGCTCCAATAGCTCTTCCTTGTCTTTCTTTTATAACTCATTAGTTATTAGGTTGCCCAAAAGTCCAGTTGGCATCATCCTTGGCAACTCGGGAGAGTTGAGAAATAACGTCAACAACTCACAATGTTGTTGAGTCTAGAATACATCTCGATGATGTTTTCATGAGGCAATATTGTAAATATTTCATACTTAATCCAAAGCCTATGCAATTTGGCTTCTTTAACCGTGGATGTGCCCTCATGAATTTCTGAGAGCGTAGTCCATATCTCATGAGCGGTTTCAAGGTTGCTCACTCGATTAAACTCATCTGCGTTTATAGCTCCAAAGAGAGCGTTCATAGATTGAGCATTGATATGAGAGTTTCAATCATCAAGATCTGTGGGGTGTGTAGGATCAAGTGCCATAACGAAACCCTCACTAACAATTCTCCATATGCCTGGGCTCATGGTCTTTAAATAAATGGACATTCTAATTTTTCAATAAGCATAATTTGATCCATCAAATAAAGGTGCCTTGCCTATTGATATTCCCTCACTAGCCATCCTTCCTCTCCTAGACGATTAAGTCTAAAATTAGAGGGGTGAATAGAAGGTTTTAAAACTTTTCGACTAATTAACAATTATGAACTAAGTCTAAACTAGATACACTTCTAACTAAGCAATTCTACACAAATAAATTGCTAGAAATGTAAATGTGGAAGAGTAAAGACAAGAATAAAACCACAAAGGAGACAAAAAAGTTTTTCCCGTGGTATCGAAGATTTATCGGTCTTCACTAGTCTACGTTGAGGAAGCTTAAACCAATCAAGTCAGCTCCACAAATGAAGCCTTCATCCTTGATCACTATCGTTTCTTTTCCTCTGCTCTCGAGATGGTGAGTACGCAACCACTTCACAATCCTTTGCCGGGACTCTTCACAATCTTCTTTGAAGAGCTCACCACACAAACTTCCTCCAAAGCCATCTAGGTGCTGGCAAGCACCAAGAGTAATAGACCAAGTATTTGCTTGAGGAAGAATCAAGTGCCAACAAGATCAACTAATGATGCAATGCACTTAAATGATCTCAACTACCTCAAAATGAAAATTCAAAGCAAATGAGTAGTTGGAGAGTGTCTCAGAGCTCAAGAGTATTCAATAAGAGTAAATGAGCTCAGCTACATTGGCTAGAGGCAGGTGGAGAGGTATTTATAACACCCACTAGCAAAAACTAGCCGTTACAACCACTTTCCTGAGAAAATCAGGATTTCTGGTAGTACCGCCGTTGAAACCCGGTACTACCGATGTTCCGCCCAACGGTCGGAACAGTCGCATTTAATGCTCTGAACTAGTCGTTACAAAAGGAGGTGCGGTACGACCGCCAACTAGAAATCGGTACTACCGCAGCGTGGTAGCACCACTCGGCTAGAACAGAACAACGACTTCTAGAGTTCAAGAGATCTCACAAAAACACCTTCTCTGGAAAAAAACAAACCGCCAAGTAAAACTCGGTATTACCACCATGCGGTAGTACCGCAATAGAAATACGGTCATACAGCTAGCCAGATCCACGACCAGAGTCTGCGACCAGAGTCTACGACCACTGTGTATGACCAGGGTCTACGACCAGTATCCACGACCACTGTTCTATGAGCTGTGTCCACGACCACTATTCTACGACCAGTGTCCACGACGAGTGTATACGACCACTGTTCCACGACCACTATTCTACGACCAGTGTCCATGACCACTGTGTACGACCAGTGTCTACGATTACTGTTTTACGACTAGTGTCCACGACCACTATTCTACGACCACGCAGGTCTACGACCATGATCAGGTCTTTGACCATGATCAAGTCTTCGACTACGCAGGTCTACGACCACGCAGGTCTACAACAACGATTAGCTCCACGACCACGCATGTCTACGACTAGTCGCGGTAGTACCTCAATAGAAGTGCGGTCATACCGATTTGGGATTCCAAGAAAGACAATAAAAACATACTCTCTAGAAAAAAACATACCGCTATGTATATTTCGGTATTACCGACTTACGGTAATACCGCTCAATGCTTGCGGTCTTACCGATTTTTACAACAGCATTCCAGAAGCAAAAAAACAAATGCAATGCATGACTCCTAGTTGATCAAGATGGCACAAAAATAGATCCTCAAGCTACTAGCTATGATCCCTCTTAATAGTACGGCATGTATTCTACAAATTCGATCTTTTCTCCAAACACCAAGACTGGTAAAATACTACAAAAGGATCCTCTAGATAATGATACATTTGCTTGAGCCAAGTCGATCTTTATTACCTTTGCATTGCCTTTTCCACGTCATAATACATCCTTTTGGGACTAATCCGTAAAATAAATATCTTAGCACACATGTTAGTCCCTTAACATAATGTTGACATTAACTACCAAAATCAAATCTGAGGGCCTAGATACTTTCATCATGGTCAGAAAAGAGTTTCCGAGATGCAACCGATTACGCATGAACCTACAGGGTCACACACTTAACAGGTTAGAACAAACGAGTTTAGATAGGATCCGTCATGGGCTCTTTATAAGGGGATGCACGAGGCTGTTGGGACATATGGCGTGAGTTGCTCCACTGAAACCCTAACCGCTATCTTCTTGACGATCCTGCCGCACGCATTGGTGCTAGCACACCAGCGTACGACGTTCCACCCCTGGACGTGTGGATACCGTAGAGGTGCTGCTGCGGTTCCTGTTGTGCTGGTCGAGGACGATCCACAACCTAAACAAGGAACATGATAGGTTGCTGAAGGAGACGATCGGTACCGAGGACGCCAGACAATCAACTATGATCACTACATCGACGCGCTCAACGTTGGACCTGGCTACTCTAACTCTTCTTCTGCTGCACTGCGCGTCTGGTGGTAATGATCTATAATCTCTTGCTTGCATGGCTTCCTAGTTTACACGGTGGATTTTTTTTGAATTGCAAGCTAGAGTAGCCTACCCGTATCCCTACATGTTGACCACCATCCGGCCGCCACAAACCTTCCCCGACCTCATCAACACCACCCTGGTGATCGTGGTTAGCTACTAATGCAGAAACACACCACAATTTAGCTTGAACACACCACCATCTATGTCTAAGTTTACCTATTACAATCCAACAATTACGAATGAAAGACAATAACAATTCTTTTATTGAATCTAGTATAAGGTGAAATATTTGGCAGTGTGTGTCTACTCCCCCCAAGAGAAACTTCATCAACGATCACCTAAAAACAAATAAACAAAGCAAGAGTGAGTCCAGGACTCAGCAAGTACATGAATTAGATTAAGATACAACCAATATGGACAAGACAACCTCTTCACAATTTCTTAACATACAACGAACAGTTATTTAGGAATGCATGAAATGAATGAATATAATCAAAGGATGGACTGCACACATGTTTATACCGGTATAGCTAGTGACACACCCGTCGGTGTTCACCTAAGCCCGTATTTATCGAAATACGGGGATCCAAAATACCATATGAAGAACGTTTCATACGGGTGTCCAAACTGCCCACATTGGAATGGTGGGACTCACATGCCCATACTGGAATTGATGGGACTTTAGACTCCACTCCCGTGGATGGAACATGAACATGGATGCAACTTTAGACTCCACTCCCGTGGAGTTCCACTCCCGTGGACGGAACTTGAACATGGATGCATGAATGTATTTATGAACAACGACTAGCATCATCTTTGAACATATGAATTTCACATACGGAGGAAACATAATCATCGGAACTTCTCACGTATCAAATGAAAATACAGTACGAACATCAAGCATCCAACATACATAATTCATACAAACGTTAATGTACTTGCCTTCTGCGGTGCGACGCGATAGTAGGCAAAGGTGGTACTCCTAAACCCGAAGCTTCACCGCCTAAACAAATAAACAACTGAAATAAGAACACATTGCACACGACACTTCTCGACACCGTTCTACAACGCTTCTCCGGTGACTCAAGATTCAATTAGAAACTCTAATATGAAAACTGACTACTCAGGCACAACCCCCAACTGGACAGCAGCATGGTAAAAATCATATCTATTGATCTAGAACTCGGAATGAGGTGAGACCAATTTCTATGGATTCTTAACTGACATATCTACAATACTCTAGTTGACGAGATCTTCCGATTCGGCCAAATTAATTTAGCAAATGGCAGATAAAGTTACAGAACAGATTCTACCTAACCCAGAAACACAGCTGCAAAGAACAGGTCATAACTTTGGTTCCATAACTCCGATTAGAGTGTTCTTTACCAATCTGAAAAGGTTATGAAATTATCTACAATAATCTAGTTGGGAGAAAACTCTGATTCGTCCAATAACATAAACATATTTTAGGAGACAACCTGAAAGGTAGTTCTCGTCAGAATTCTGGACAGCAGAAAATAAAATGATCATAACGTTTGATCCGTATGTCGGAATTAGGTGTTCTTAGCGGCCACCGAAAGCTAAGAACATTTTCTAAATAACTCTAGGAGATCAAAACTTCTGATTCGGCCTCTAAGACGTTGAAACAGCCCCCGCAACACACTGGACAGAATCGAAACTACTGCAGACAGACTTTGATCCAATCAAAACTAATCGGTTTCACTTCTACGACTAATCAAACAACAACAACCGGCAATCGTTACCCTTGGAGACACGCGTGCCCGCTGAATTCCCCCGCTAGCTGCTCATCTCCTCTTCTTCTCCTCTCTCCCTCTACCTTTCTCCTTGGCCGACAGCAATGGGAAAGCACCACCACGAGGGAGCAACGGAGTGCAAGGAGGAGGGCGTGTCTTATGCAATCTCAGAGCAGCGCGGAACACTGTAGAAATACGTGCTACAGTGGTGGGCTAGGGTTTCCCCCTCCTTTTATTAGTGGCCGGCCCCTCATGGACCTCCTAGGCCAAAGCCCGAAGCCCAGGTTGCCAAAGAATTGCAGATTTTCCCTCCTCTAAAGTCTAATTTCTCTTTTTACTACTTCCTTCATTAGAATAAGTTGGAGTATTACAGAAAAACCTTTTTTTTTGTTTACTCTCCTTCCTTAGAAACATTCGGGGTATTACACCTCCGTTCACCTCTTTGCCCATCATCACCACCCATAGCATCGTCGTGACCTCCACATCCCATTCTCGAGCTCCACCGTGCCTCCCCATGCCTACCTCATCATCAATGAGCTCGCCCGCGTGCTTGGCCGTGCCTGCTCTATACCATGCTCTCTTTCTCTCTCTGACCAGTAGAGATTAGGATTAGTTTAGCACTAATGACAGTAGTTAAAGGTAATAAGTCAATGACATGTGGGACAAGCCAAATAATTAATCATAAATAAAATTTAACTAAGTTTTAGAAACTGTGTCGTTAACATGCGGGACCTACTCACTATTTTCATAAGTTAAACGTGCTTAAACTCCGAGAGAATGACATGTGGACCCACTCCCTTAAAAAAGGGTCCATAAACTTGGTTCACAATAGACCCGACCCCACCTATCAAAATCCTAAATCGGGATAATGATTAGTTTAAGGTTAATTACTTAATTAGTGACTAATGAGTCATTGACACGCGGGACAACACACTGTTTTGGTAATTAAAATGTAATTAAAAACCCGAGAGACTGACATGTAGGACCCTCACGTTATAAAATGATTTTATAAAAATGTAAAAATAGAAAAGCCGCTTTTAGTTCAAAATAAATACTTCTCCTCTGTTAGAAAGCATAAACTCAGAAAATACGCCTTCGACGTCATCACTTTTTTTGATTTTCTTGTATTTTCAAACCAAACCAAATTCAAATGCTTATAACTTTTGCATATGAACTCTAAATTAAGTGATTTTTTAATAAAATTTTATAAAATCACCCTCTTTCATATTATGCAAAAAAATATTTGGATTTTTTCCTCTGTTTAATTCCTTTTTTGCCTCTTATTGGTGTTATTTGCCGATATGCATGTAGATATCGACACCCTGGAAAATTTAATCGATGTTGCAGAGCAAGAACCATCGTTCCACAAGCAAGGCAATCACCCTCCTTTGATCATGTTGATCTCATATTTAAATATTATGTATTTTGTTTGCAAGTATTTATGCATGCATGTATTTCAATAAAAACTACTATGTCAAGTAAGGTACATAGTTAAATCCCATTTGATGCATTACCATATCTTGATAAATTGATATCTCCCGCTGTTGTCACCCTAGTAATAATATCCCCAATAGGTACTTATAGTTGTGGGAAAAGTAGATCATCCGAGTAGATGATGCTTAGCCCTACTAAGACCGATATCAGACTGGTAGTATGACAGACAATTGTTACTCAAGATTCGGGAGAAACAAGTTATTATGGTTCGGAGGGGATTACCTCTGGTATTTTAATAATAAATAAAAATCTAAAAGTTATTTTAGACTTGGGCAGATGTGAGTAGGGACCAATGCAGAGGCACGAGAGTTTGGTCAATAGTATCTTACCCAGGTCACCAAGGACCGATCTTTTGTGCTATAGACCCAAGTATATCCGTGCAAACCACATGTGTTTGTATGAGCAGGCCCTAGCTTAATAAGTCACTATGTTCTACCAATCAGACCGCAGAAGGGCCAAAATAAGTAGCCTAAGGTCTAGTGCAGATGGGGGTGTACCCATGGCCGTAGGGATCTTGACTGATGTAGGCAAGATTTACCAACACAACGTTGATCCTTGGGATGAAGGAGGGCCACTCCCCATCCTGAGAAGGCTGATTAATGGGTGGGTTTTTGCTAGAATAGGTGATGTAAAAGCTTTGTCATAGACTCTCAATCGGATACTGATGGTATCGCATAACATGCATGATATGGTGGGATTGATGTCTATGTCGTGTTGGTAAAGTTGTGCGCCATCGGTAGAGTGTAAAACTATTCAAATAACCGTGTCCTCGGTTATGGACATCGCTTGGTGAAATCACACATTAGTAGTCGCATGTTTTCTAAAGAAAAGTTGGAAAAAACATGCATAAGGGAATCCATGTGGTTGGTGGTCGACAAAAGGGAGTTTTGGGGCGGTAAGCCCTTGGTTCAGATATTATTAATTATACTATGATGATGATTTCTATACCAACATCAAATGTTCTTACAAATGTCGGATGCAATCTACTACTATTATTGCAAATAAAAGGATCATGTTGTACAAAATCAAAACTAGAATAGCAAGCCTCCTGTGACATAGCTTGCTTATTATTATACTTTGCTTAAAAGTCTTGCGGAGTACATTATTGCACTCAACGTTGCTTGTTGAACATATTCAGAGATTGTAGAAGAAGACCCATCATATGGTTACCTTCACACAGCGGATTTCGACGACAATGATACCGAGTTCTAAGGTTCCATCTTATCAGTTGCCCGTGGGAAGGATGATGCATACTTACTGGGTTTGTTGCCTCTTTTGTCTACGTTTTCATTGAAGTTATTTTATCATGTGTACCATTTCGCCGGTCGGCCCCTTGTGTTATAAAACTTCGCTGTATAGGCGTATGTTTAGTTGTAAATTATTCGCTACTTGTTTAATATATCGTGTATGGATGTGATATCTCAATGTTGTGAATGTGTGTACTAGCCACTGATAATGAGACTAGTACAACGAACACATAGGATTTCAAGATTAATTTCTCACGGTCTGACATGGTGGGACACTATTCCCTCCCTTGCCAGCGCCTTCGATAACTCCGTGTCCACGACGTCATCGCCCATCACAGTTTTGCTTGTGGACGATGTCATCTTCGGTATTACCTCACGCGAAACCTCGCTCTGATACCAAATGTTGGAGCTGATTCACTCAACTCCTATATCTCTTTATACCAAATGTTGGAGTTGAATCACTCGACTCCTGTCACTTGTCTTCCTCACAAGACGCGCACACATAGTAGTTAAAACACTCACACGAGGAAGACGAACAGGAACAAAGGAACTTGGGGATGAAGCCCTACACGCTTACCTCTTTTTCTTGCTCACTTTTATTGACTCTTCTCAAAGCAAACTTGGAAACTAAATACAGAACGGAAACACACCATGGTGGGCAAGTCCCGATCCACAAATCACGTCATATCTCCTGAAATTTGTCGCATGGCCCAATCAAATCCCGTAATACTTGGCCTACTAACCAAACTAACATGCAACAAACTAAGTAACGTGCTTGCTACAATGCCATGCACGTACCCACTTAACGGAACGTGCAACTCAACTCGTTAATATGCTAAGTATGACCACTTCTTGTATATACACGTGGTACCTTTCTCATGCCTACTTGACATGTAGTGCTTTCTTCGTGCGGACTGATGCTTCTCACAACGCATCTCGTCTGGTCTTGCACTCTCCGACTCATGCACCACACTCTTGCATGTTTATGTGAATAACAAAAAAATATGCATACAAATAAAAAGGCTATATACAATGACAAGATTAAATCCAACAGTGACTAACCGGAGCTCCGGCCTCCCGGTGGTCCACTACATAGCCTTGCAACATTCACATGGTTGACAGAGTTGCCTACTATACTAGCCTGGAACGCTGCGGCTGGAGGCGTCAAACTCTGGATGGTGATTCACCACTAATTCAAATAACTAGAAGGAACGCACGCCAATTGGCACGGCCAGCGGGCCGGAAATAGTTATTGTATTTACATAAAGCAAATAGAGGAATTTATTACTACAAATTGTACCAAACAAGCATATTCCATTTTATTTTTGCAACAACAAATAAGCGCATGAACAAAGGCAATGTAGGAACACAATAGAATTGCTGCTTTAAGATGGAAAGGGATGAAAGTTTATTACCTAAATCTAAACAGAGCTTCGCATTATTCAGCTGAGTATGAGTTACTTCTTTATGATTGTAGTCCCCTGTTGTATCCTAAATTAAAGTGGCTCAATCTCTAAACCAATAACACTAATAACATCATCAAATAGGAAGACACTAATAAGTAAAAAAAAACTCCCAAATAATAATAACTAAAAAATTAATTTTACTCGGAAACATTGAACTCTTCTACAACAGGGGAACCGTCGAGCAAGGATTCTTGCAGAGATTCTTTTCTGTTTCAAAGTTTGCTATTGTTTTATCTAGTATTCTACATACAGGTTAGGAAACTAAGTAGTCAGACAGAGAATAGTGAGATTGGAAAAAGGAAAAGAAACATTCATTATTCATATGAACAGATATGCACCAATGACGGGCATTATCAATGAGAACTGCGCATCATGCATGCATTTACCATGTGTAAGAAAAATGAGCTAAAATCTGCTACCATGGCGCAATGCACTAACCTAGTGCAGACAACCATCTGCAACCAGCACGACAAACACAGGAAAATATTTCTAGTAACCTTACGTCTACAATCTTTAGACAAAAAAACTAAATCAACATTGTAGTAGCCAGTAGCAGAACTGCAGCTGTGTTTATTAGCCATGCTTCCTCTGTTCCTGAATTACTCTGGAAAATTTTGTTTGTGTCAAGAAATATGTGCAAATTCTGTTCTGCTTAAAGAAATTTGAACATTTCGTTTATGCCACTGAATTTTTTAGCTCCATATTGCTGTGGCCACTATCGTCAGTAAGATTGTTAGCTTCCGCTTGTTTGACGGGCTAGACGACAACAAGATAGCGAAGAAAGAGCTTGGCCGCGCTTAGATCCACACCGAAGAGCTTGATCGGCACCGACCGAGCGGTGCTGCCCCTGCAGCAATTCCGTGTTGCTGCGCCGCAGCCGCTCGTTCTCCTCCATCAGCACAGCCGCGGTTGCCGCGCGCCCGGCGCCGCTGCCCTCCGCGGCAGTCGTGTGGCCAGCACACCAGCACGTGCGGCTCCCGCCAATGCGGCTGCGGGAATGGCATGCACGCCCATGCCATGCGCCGCCACTAACCCTTCGTCGCCACCACCTCCGCCAGCTTGCCGTGCCGCCCCACCCTCATCAGCCCCAGGTACGCGTCGGCGATGTACATGTCGCCGGACCTGCGGTGGAACTGCAGCCCCAGCGGCCGCCTGCACATGCTCTCTGGCAGCACCAGCTGCTTCTTCGCCGCGCACTCCGCCACCGTCCTGCATGCATGGCGTCGCCGTCGATCAATCACCGGTCCTGGTAAACTCGTTGCATGCTCTCCGCGCATGCATGCATATGCCATGTCTAGATAGTACAAGGCCTGCTAATGTTCGAGAATTCAACCCACGCCCAATCCAGAGAGAACAATAACTTGTATTATCTCAAACCAATCCAATCCAATAATCATATATCAGGACCCAACCAACCCAACCCAATCCACGTAATACTTCAACCCAAACAAAATCAAACCAATTCCTTAGTATGGGTTCAACCCATTTTAACCCATGTCCAACCCACCTCACTCGGCTTGGAAGGCATTCACCTTATGTAAGTGCACACGAGGCATTCATGTTCAGTTCCGACGCTAGTGGTCATGTCTCCAACAATTATTTTCTTCGAAAACTAAATGCATCATAATCCAAAATAACTTCCATAAATATTAAAAACAACAAAAAAACATTTAAAAATTTAAAAATTCAAACAGATCAGAGAAATTCCATAATTTTCAAAAAAAAAAAAACATAAGAAAAAAACCAACAAATAGGGGGGTCAGCTAATTAAGAAAAAAAAATGAAAAACTGATAAACAAATGACCACGAATTAAGGGAAAATACAAACTACTCCCAGGTGTAGTGTAATATTCCGAAAGTGTGAGGATCAACTGTCGGGATAAAATAATTTAATCGGTAGCGATTAATTTTATTCGAGGGAATGTTTTTCGTCAAATCTTGTTTAGAGAGGGGGGTTACTGTTTTTTCTCAGCAACCTAGGCCTGGGCTGTGGCCCAGGTGGGCTGGCCGGACCTCCTCAAGGGGGGGAGGCACCATGGGCCTAAAGCCCATGCGCCCCCACACCCCCCTAACCCTAGCCGGCCACCTTTTTCCCCTCTCCCTCCCCCCTTGGCCGCCACTTTTCCTCCCCCTCCTCTCTTGGCCGCACCTCCCTGCAGCCCCAAGGTGATCTCCATCCTCCATTGGTGGCAGCCGGCCCTTCCCTCTCCATTGGTGGCAGCATCCTCTCCCTCCTCCCTTGGTACGGCCGGCCAAATGAAGGGAGAGCCCGGAGGCCGTCGACCATTGGTGTCGCATCTCCTAGGGTAACGAGTACTGGTCCTCATAGATTGATTAGTGGTAGAGGTGTTTTGGTTCATTTTTTATTAGATCGTATTGCTGCGAGTAGAAAGTTAAATCTGTCCAGTATGTTGCGCGGTCTGTTTCGTGGTTTTAGAGGTCGAATTTGAGATGTTCATCACCTGGAGTTTTGTAGGTATTGTTCTTAGCTTTCGGTGGCCGCCAAGATCACCTGATTCCGACTTTCGAGTCAAAAGTTATGATAGATTTAGTATCTGCTGTCCAGAATTATGACGAGAACTGTCTTTCTAGTTGTCTCCTAAAATATGATTATGTTAGGGGACGATTCAGGGTTTTCACTTAACTAGGTTATTGTAGGTCATTTCATAACCTTTTCATATTGTTAAAGAAAGCTCAATGCGGAGTTGTATATTAAAAGTTATGGACGTTTTAATATTGCTGTCTTAACTGTTCGGACAGATTCTGTTCTGCTGTTTCAATTACCGGTTAGTATAATAATTTGGCCGAATTGGGTTATCTCATCAACTAGAATGTTGTAGGTATGGTCGTTGAGTTTATGTAGGATCTGGACTCACCTCGTTTCGAATCCCGGGTCAGTAGCTATGATCATTATTGTGCAGCTGCCCAGTTGCGTTTCCGTGGTGCTGCCTGTTTTTCAGATTTGGGTATATGGCTATTACTTGGGTGATCAAGATGGTAGTGTAGAATAGTAATTCATGTCGCGTACCATGTGGTTCTTATTTCGTTTATTGAATTGTTTAGGCAGCGAGGCCGGTTTGGGAGCACCATCGTTGCCTGCTAACGCGTCGCAACGCGGAAAACAAGTACTTTGTTGATTTTAAGTGCTGTGATTGTGAATGTTTACATGATTATGATGTGACATCTTGTGTTACAAGAGATGATGAACTGTCGATGTTCTTTCAGATATGTTGAACCTATGCTAGGAGTTAATACTTTCCATTGTTCAAATTCATATCATACATCTATAATTCATGTTTTATCCACGGGAGTGGATTGTAAGTCCCACCATTCCAATGTGGGCAGTTTTGGACATTGTCATGTCCCGTCCACGGGAGTGGATAGAAAGACCCATCAATTCCAATATGGGCACGTAAGACCCATCAATTCCAGTATGGGCAGATTTGGACACCTGTATGAAACGTTCTTCATACGGGACTTGGATCCCCGCACTTTTGTTAAGGTGCGGGCTTAAGTGAACACCGACGGGTGTGTCAGTAGCTATACCGGTATAAGCGTGTGTGCAGTCCATCCTTGATTACATTCATTCATGTCATGCATTCCTAAGTTTCCTTTCGATGTATGTTCGCATTCTTTAATGATGATGTCCTGTTCGTATGTGTGTTCTGTCCTTTTTACTGTACTTGCTGTGTCATGGACTCATTCTTGCGTTGTTTGTTTATTTTAGGTAACCCCTGATGTTGGCTCACTTGGGAGGGAGTAGACACGCACTACTCATTCACATCATCCTATTCAAGTTCAAGATTAAATTTAGTTCTATCTTATATTCGTTATTGATGAACTGTAATAATTAATTCTAAATGGTGAAGGAAGGATACCTTCTCCACAATAAGTTGATTTATTACTGCATGTGAACCTTCTTTATTGATGATCTGTAATAAATAACTTAGAAGGTGAAGAAAGGATACCTTCACCGTGTCCTGTTTGTTTTAATTCTGCCATTAGTTGATATACTTATTTCATACTCTTCCGCATTGTGTAGATTGTTAGAATAAATAGGTGGCATCTTGGCTTCCGAATAGCTAGGGTGTTACAGTTGGTATCAGAGCGGGCTTTAGGTCCGTGGTGAATAAGTTAGCAACTTAGGTAGCTAAACTTGCTAAAATTTGTTATTGGTTAATTAACCTAAAATTTGACACACTGGTGCACAGTAGGAGGGGATGGTTCAAGCAATGCGTTTCCGTTGCCGTTATGTTGCCTTGTTACTCTATGATATGATATGATCTTCTATACCTATGAAATTATTCTGTGATTGTTATGAGATGATATTCTTATTCATAGTTGATTATTGACTATGAGTGATGTTGAGAGGTTGAGGTCGTGGCCCTGGGCTTTGCCAGGCTACACCACCGTTCGTGGTAAAAGAATAGAGTAGTATCTACCCCTAATACCATAGTTGGGTGTTGAGGGCGAGTTTCTTTAGGAAAGTTATTCTCTTCCTTGATCTTGATTTTGGTCAATTCTGGTAATAGTTGCGATTGATGAAGTTTTCTTGAGTTAGTGTTTTACATTCCTTCTGATGAGTTTTCATTGGACTTTCTTGGTTCCATAAATCGACTACTTGTTCTCCTGACCGCTGGTCTAATGATGTTTCTTGGGAACGTTGGTTATCGGCAAGATTTATCTTTTCTTGGGAATTCTGCTCTTCTTATTGGAAATGTGATTCATTTATTTGCTTGGTATTCTGGATACTGGAAGTTTTCAGTTGCAAGTTTTTTATCATGTGAAAGCGTTGGCTTTATGTATTTCTTTTGGATTATTTCGATTGTTGAAATTTAATACCTCTTTTTCTGAAGGATTGTGTTAAAGTCCTTAAGTAATGTCTTGTCATGCTTAAGTAAGATGTATTAATTAAATGAATTAATCGTCATAGTATGAGTTATCAGATTTGGGTTATTAGCTTTGTGCAAGCAGTTTATTCTTAACTGGTATCCATGGAGGTGAATTTCTTATTGTGAAATGTCGTTATATTTGGTACATGATGAATTTTAGATAAGAGTATATCCATAACTGTTCAAGAACCTATTGTTGTTAAGAAGTGTGGAAAATGTAGATGTAGCGGGTTGATCTTTACGATCGAGTAATCTGATAAATTTGTTAGATGAGTTGGAATCTAGGCCCTCTTTCGGCTATTCTAACCACTAGTGATGGTAAAGTTTAGGGTGTGTTCGAATGTTGCCATGTTAAATATTCATCTTGAATCTGTCTTCTATTTGGATATTGATGATCTTATTCGAATGATAGCTTTACCTAATTCTTGCCATGCTAAAAATTATTGATACATGTTTAAATGACTAGATGAGCGATGATGTATCGCCTTGTGAAACCTTGTCTTATGTATCCTATATTATCGAAGTTAAATACATTTCATTCTAATTTCTGAACATAATGTAGACTGTTGAATCTATCCTCATAACTATTGTTGAGTTTGCAATCAGAGGTAGGATTATGATTGTGCCATGTGTGGCTAGAGAGCATTTAGTGTGTACTATCTTAGCATCGAGTGTCAGTAAGAGTCAAATGGATGAAATCTAATAAGAGATTTTTTTTTGTTGGTGTACTTTTGTGAGATTGTCATGTTCTAGTATCATCTTATTGAAAGAGTTTTGTTTCAATTATGAAGTTTTTGCACTAGGCTTTCCCTAGATCAAGTATATGCAATCTTATTAAGATTTTAGAGATATAATGAGGTAATTCATTGAGTTTCTTTTCAAAAGTTCATGAAGTGATAAGAGGTTATGATAATTCTTGCTAATAGTATATTATTTCGTTTATTAGTGTGATTGTCAGACTGTGGTTGTAATGATAATGTTGAATGATTTAAAAGTAAAAGAAATTGATCATCTACATGATATTGTTTTAGTGAAAGTGTTTCGAGTTTTGTGTTTGTTATCTTTTGGACCTCATGAGTCATGTGGTAATTGAGTCTGTTTTGAGCAAAGTGACGTGTTGAAAAATTTTATTGGTTGTTAAGTGGTTCCTGTGATTTGGTCTTAAGAGTTTATCTTGTTTAAGCTGGCAAAGTGATGTAGTAATCACAAAAAAAAAATTCCTTGTTAAAGGGAGGAGTGAAGTAAAAGTATTTGAGATTTAAGTCACATTTCGCAACTTGCAGTTTATTGGAGTGTCCTTAAACCTTATGCATTTGTTCCATAAGAGTTTACCAATTTTCAAAAGGGCGATACCTTCTTCTCATTGGTGGTTTGGTTTTTGCTTACAGTAGGACTTGAGCCCTCATCTGTTGACTTCCTCTTATGTTTTCCGAGTCCTTTGCCTAAGCGACTTTTTCCTTGGTCATGTGTTTACTTCGGGCAGTAAATGTCTTCTTTTGCCTTTTTTTTTTAGGAAGGATCTACCGATTTGTTTCACAGGAGTCTTTCGAAGTGTTTATTAAATGTGGTTGAGAAACCTTGGGTTGTAAGTTATTCGAGGAGCATTGGAGGATGAACTGATTTCGTGTATAATTCTTGGAGAGAATTTTATTTATACAGAATGTTTGCCTTTGAAACTAAACTGATTGCATTGTTGCAACCATTAGAACCTATGGAGATTTGTGATCCAAGATCCTTTGTTCAATTCGGGTGGAACATTAGAATTTTCGAAAGGATGGGAATCTTGATCAATGTAATAGAGTGTCGCGATTGACTAGCTTGCACGGTTGTGCAGATGAAATATGATAGTGTTGTAATGAGAGTAATATTAGCGAAGTAATCTGATCGTTAAAGCGATTAATGAGATAGCTGAGATTATTGGATTATTGTCAGAAATGACTTGGATGTAGTAAGTAACTCTCTAAGAGCTTGAATCTTTATAAAGATAATTGGGTCGAGGAAATGTTTTCGTGTTGATGTTAATGCGCGAGTATGTTTGGATTGTGATAATTTTAGAGATTTAATCTGCGGTTTCCCCTATCTTCTATATGAGAAGTTTATTGTAGAAGTCTTGGAGTTTAAATTTGGACTTCGCATTTTATGCTAGGACCTTGGGTCGCCCAATGATTGTGTAGAGGAAGTAGATTAAGGGTAGATTCCGAATAGTGGGATGATCATTGATAGAACCCTTTTGATGAAGTATATAAATGTGTGTGCCGAGGATTCCGAGTTGTTTATTCTGAAAAGATTGAGGTGATGTGGTTGTTTGAGAGGACTATTTTGAGATGCATTGGGAGTCATCTGTCAAAGTATTTCCATAGGTACAAAAGTTGGCTAGAGTATGTTTAGTCGAATCAATAGAGTCTCTCCACAAATGTGTGGATGATGTATTTCCGATTAAGCCTAACTTGAGGAGGTTAAATTAAGAGGATTGAGCTTGTGTGGTATGCGATGAGTTCGAATCCCAAGGTTTGAGATAAATTTTATTCCTAATCGAGAAACTGAGAAAAAGGACGTTTTCTCGGGTAGTGAAGCGTTTTCTTGATTCTCGTTTGATTTGTGTGTTGTTGACTGATGTCTTCCGCAATTTGAGTTGGCGCTGTGTTGACATGTGTGATTCTTTCGGTTTAGAAAGAATAAAAGATTTTTTTTTATTTGGGCATTCAAGTGATTTCTCCTTTGGATTTTGTGACGTTTATTCGCAAACTGCCACTTGGAAGGTGGAAAGGTTTTTCGTGATGAAATTCTGATTTCTGGGTTTGACTCTTTAGTACCGAGTTGGTAACGCATGGTTGCGATGTGAATCTTTCATTTTCAGATGGGTTTTGTCGGTAAAATAGTTTGCTTAAAGAGAGCTCTGTTGTGTGTTTCTGGTTAAAGGAGGTGATCCTTGTTTCAGTGAAGAGTTCAATTGAGAGGAGGAACAAGAGTTCCGTGTTCTATGTGCATGTTGTGTGGTTCGGTATCAATCGAAAGGTTAGCCAAGGTACATTAGGTTGTTTTCGTTAGCTACGGAAATTCAAAAGTTGGCGTATCGCAAGGACCGTCTCGGGTCCATACGCGGTGTACGCAACATTTGGCATGTTTGTTGCCGAGTGAGTACCTGTGAGAACTAGAGTTTGAATATTCGTTAACGTCGTGGACCATCGAGTAGGATCTTACCTTCGATTCTCTTGCGATGAGTGTACCTGGAAATGTGGGGACGAGTGTTAGGACAGACATCGTTCTACGTCTTTGTGTTGTGGTCTCATCAGTCCGAGAGAGAGGTCACTTGGAAGCTAGAGTCTCGCATACGCGAGCAATACTCGGATATGTTCATGTCTGGTACGTGTTAATCGTTGTTAATTTCCAGACGTCGTTTTCTTTCGGGTAGATCGGTGAGCAGATTCGGGTCGAATCTCGTAAGGGGGTAGAATGTAATATTCCGAAAGTGTGAGGATCAACTATCGGGATAAAATAATTTAATCGGTAGCGATTAATTTTATTCGAGGGAATGTTTTTCGTCAAATCTTGTTTAGAGAGGGGTTCTTGGTTTTCTCGCAGCCTAGGCACAGGTGGCGGACCTCCTCAGGGGAGGCACCATGGGCCTAAAGCCCATGCGCCCCACACCCCTAACCCTAGCCGCCACCTTTTCCCCTCTCCCTCCCCTTGGCCGCCACTTTTCCTCCCCTCCTCTCTTGGCGCACCTCCCTGCAGCCCCAAGGTGATCTCCATCCTCCATTGGTGGCAGCCGGCCCTTCCCTCTCCATTGGTGGCAGCATCCTCTCCCTCCTCCCTTGGTACGGCCGGCCAAATGAAGGGAGAGCCCGGAGGCCGTCGACCATTGGTGTCGCATCTCCTAGGGTAACGAGTACTGGTCCTCATAGATTGATTAGTGGTAGAGGTGTTTTGGTTCATTTTTTATTAGATCGTATTGCTGCGAGTAGAAAGTTAAATCTGTCCAGTATGTTGCGCGGTCTGTTTCGTGGTTTTAGAGGTCGAATTTGAGATGTTCATCTCCTGGAGTTTTGTAGGTATTGTTCTTATCTTTCGGTGGCCGCCAAGATCACCTGATTCCGACTTTCGAGTCAAACGTTATGATAGATTTAGTATCTGCTGTCCAGAATTATGACGAGAACTGTCTTTCTAGTTGTCTCCTAAAATATGATTATGTTAGGGGACGATTCAGGGTTTTCACTTAACTAGGTTATTGTAGGTAATTTCATATCCTTTTCAGATTGTTAAAGAACGCTCAATTCGGAGTTGTATATTAAAAGTTATGGACGTTTTAATATTGCTGTCTTAACTGTTCGGACAGATTCTGTTCTGCTGTTTCAATTACCGGTTAGTATAATAATTTGGCCGAATTGGGTTATCTCATCAACTAGAATGTTGTAGGTATGGTCGTTGAGTTTATGTAGGATCTGGACTCACCTCGTTTCGAATCCCGGGTCAGTAGCTATGGTCATTATTGTGCAGCTGCCCAGTTGCGTTTCCGTGGTGCTGCCTGTTTTTCAGATTTGGGTATATGGCTATTACTTGGGTGATCAAGATGGTAGTGTAGAATAGTAATTCATGTCGCGTACCATGTGGTTCTTATTTCGTTTATTGAATTGTTTAGGCAGCGAGGCCGGTTTGGGAGCACCATCGTTGTCTGCTAACGCGTCGCAACGCGGAAGGCAAGTACTTTGTTGATTTTAAGTGTTGTGATTGTGAATGTTTACATGATTATGATGTGACATCTTGTGTTACAAGAGATGATGAACTGTCGATGTTCTTTCAGATATGTTGAACCTATGCTAGGAGTTAATACTTTCCATTGTTCAAATTCATATCATGCATCTATAATTCATGTTTTATCCACGAGAGTGGATTGTAAGTCCTACCATTCCAATGTGGGCAGTTTTGGATATTGTCATGTCCCGTTCACGGGAGTGGATAGAAAGACCCATCAATTCCAGTATGGGCACGTAAGACCCATCAATTCCAGTATGGGCAGATTTGGACACCTGTATGAAACGTTCTTCATACGGGACTTGGATCCCCGCACTTTTGTTAAGGTGCGGGCTTAAGTGAACACCGACGGGTGTGTCGAGCTATCTGGGTATAAGCGTGTGTGCATCCATCCTGATTACATTCATTCATGTCATGCATTCCTAAGTTTCCTTTCGATGTATGTTCGCATTCTTTAATGATGATGTCCTGTTCGTATGTGTGTTCTGTCCTTTTTACTGTACTTGCTGAGTCATGGACTCATTCTTGCGTTGTTTGTTTATTTTAGGTAACCCCTGATGTTGGCTCACTTGGGAGGGAGTAGACACGCACTACTCATTCACATCATCCTATTCAAGTTCAAGATTAAATTTAGTTTCTATCTTACATTCGTTATTGATGAACTGTAATAATTAATTCTAAATGGTGAAGGAAGGATACCTTCTCCACAATAAGTTGATTTATTACTGCATGTGAACCTTCTTTATTGATGATCTGTAATAAATAACTTAGAAGGTGAAGAAAGGATACCTTCACCGTGTCCTGTTTGTTTTAATTCTGCCATTAGTTGATATACTTATTTCATACTCTTCCGCATTGTGTAGATTGTTAGAATAAATAGGTGGCATCTTGGCTTCCGAATAGCCAGGGTGTTACATGTAGTTAGTTTGGCTTCCAGATCCGTGCAACCTTAGCAGTGGTTTGAAGCTGATGTTTGCGGGTGGTATTAATTATAGAATCCGACCCGTATAGAGAGACAATTGCAATATTCTAGGGATCCTTTCCTTTTAATTTCCGTTACTTACATTAGCAACGTTATGTGCCCCCGTTCCAGGCATTGGTCTACCAATTTCATGTATGTGTATGTGCACCAAAAAGTGGTATGGAGAGAGAGTAAGTACACATACACCACATCTACAGATGTGCTTGTTGGAGCACGGTGGTGAAGACTCAACATCTCCCGGTGAATCTGAGCGCAAGGATAGATGGTGTCGTACTGAACCAGGTGGATGTCGAACAGCGCGAACTCGAGCATCACGTCCAGGATCCAGCTGCCCAGCTCATCCGCCGCGTGCACAATGTCGAGCGTGCCGTCGAAGAACGACAGCCGGTGCGCCAGGCTGACCTGCACCGGCAATAGCCCCCACGACGCGATGAAGCTGTTGAACGGCCTGCCGGAGTTCATGGACGTGGTCACCACGGTCACCCCCGCACTCGCGCATCTGCGCCGGGAACGTGTCGAACCCGCCGCCGATGTCGAGCCCTATGCACTAAGGGCGGCTCGTGGTATCACTGTCGGTGTTGTTCAAATCTAGCATTTGCATTATCTTCAGCCATTTAGATGGAGATACTTGTCTTTTTTTTCCCCGTATATATGCTCTTTGTCATTTAGATGGAGATACGTTTTTTGAGAGAGCAGTATATATGTACTCCTTTTGGATTTTTCTTGGAGATTAGTATACATACTCCTATTGGGTCTTTTTTTAGAGACAAGTATATAGTATGCAATGTTTTTCCCATGTCGATAATTCCCATATGAACTGCTTAATTTTATAAACAGTCTTCATATAATGAAAAGGATATACTCCTTCTCAACTGTCAAGTGCATGTACGAATACTCCTTCTAGTATATATACTTTCTCTTCGCAAAACAAAAAGTGTGCATACTTTTGTAAGTGCACTTGTAGTATAAATCCAACGTCACTAGTAGTATATACTACATACTACTTTGATATATCCAAGGAAGACAGTGCCGCCACAACATGCTTGAATGGGTATCGTTGTAGTGCTATGTGTAAGCATCACATACATCTACGCCAATTTTCACAGTGAGTCGTGAACATACTTCTTTTTAATTCGTATCATATCGACATACCCTCATTCATTATGAACATACAAATGCTATAGTTTCGACATCCATCATGTGATTAGGTTGTCTAATTTTCGAGGACGTAGAATTAATAAAAAAAAAAATGCATATGGACGAGAGCCACGCATGTACCAATCAACATACTCCATAAAGTACATTCATAAAAATACCACCTAAAAATACTTTCTACACTGTGAGATATGTGAGATACAAAATAGGGAGTAACTACTCCTGGGAGTAGGAAAAAGGCTTCATATATGTGTTGCTAGTTACTGTTATGGAGTGATATCCGACCCAATAATCCAATCAAGTATTTAGTATCCAAGAAAGATGGACGGTAGATACAATGGGAGTAACTATACTTGGGAGTAGCAAATAGGCTATATACACACACACACACACACACACACACACACACACACACACACACACATATATATATATATATATATATATATATATATATATATATATATATATATATATATATATATGTATGTATATATATGTAGTATGTAGGTATGTATGTATATGTGTATATATACATACATACATATGAAGTTTTTTTTCTACTCCTGGGAATAGTTACTTCTTGTTCCGTATCTCACAACGTAGGGAGTATCTTGCACAACAATGAGTATATATATGTAGTATACGAGTATATAAAACCACTTATGTAGTATTCACACCTTTTTAGGGATGGTATGTATAATTTTTTAGACATACTCCTTTTTATATATGAATATAAAGGTATTTATAAAATATGTTAAAAACTATGGACTCATTTACAAATTTTTCATGTGGTTCGCATTGAAGTATCTTATAATTAGTATATGAGTATACCGAAAGTGATAAAGGAGTATGTCAAGTTCTTTTAGGTGGTATATTAGAGGTGGGAGTAACTACTCCCGAGAGTAGAAAGTATTAATCATATATATAATAGGAAGCCTTTTTTTCTACTCCCAAGAGTAGTTACTCCATATTTCGTATATCACAGCGTAGGAAGTATTTTACGCAACTGAGAGTATGTATGTGTAGTATACGAGTATGTAAGACCACGTATATGGTATTTACACCTTTTCATGGGTGGTATGTACAATTTTTTAGACATACTCCTTTTTATGTGCGAATATGAAGGTATTTACAAAATATGCTAAAACTATGTACTCTCTTGCAAATTTTCCGTATAGTTTACATTGGAGTGTCTTATAATTAGTATATGAGTGTACCCAAAGTAATAAAGGAATATATCAAGTTCTTTTAGGTGGTATATCAAATGTGAGAGTAACTACACCTGGGAGTAGAAGATATTATCATCATTCGAGTCACTCAAAACTAATATATCCTGCTCTCTTGGTTCTGGAAGTACATGTTCATCCATAGGAGAAGAATCTAGGTCATGGACATTACTCATAGTGTAATCAAATTTCCCTTGTTCTAAATTATAACTTCCATCTTCGGCGTTCTCATGATCAGTGTTGCTTGCAAGGGTGATGCATTTTTCATTTTCAGAGTTTCCTCTCTGATCATTATCAGAAGATGGTGTCAAGTTAACATCCCCTCTCCTGGTAATTTCTCACTGGCCTGGCCATTGTTGTTTTTTCTAATTCCCAACTTCAGACGACATCCTAGTTCGTCAGACAACAGTTCATCTTTAATCTCGTGCTTTACAATACCCATGTTGAGCTTGGATCCTATATCCGTGGCCATACAGACAGTACCATCTGGTAAATGCCACTGCGTAAGATCCTTCAGTTCAGCTCCACCTTTAACTCTCCAGGAGCCATAAGGCTTAACATCAATTTTAGATGCATCATTCCACAGCTTTGGATCTAGATCATCAAAATGCAACAAATCAGCAAATGATGCATGATGGAATAATGTAGATGAAAACATGTATTTCATTTCCATTATAAACTCACCACCGAAGTGATGCGATTGAAATAAGGATCAATGATTATGTTGTCCAGAGAATAATTCTTCAGGAAAATTGGGCATTGCCACTGCAGACAAGGAAATATAGTTTGCTTAGACAAAGAAAAGAGAATAAATATTAATTGATGTGAGAAAAATAACCAAACCTTTCGTGAACGTTGATTAATTTCCACAAAAGCTTCTAAATCAAAACAACCCATGTGAACGTAGGGTTTGAACCTACCAGCTATCTTAATCCTTGAACCAGTCATCTATCAAGATAAATTATCTTTTACATTAGGAAGACATGTTTTACAGACCATAAAAAAAGAAAATATAATGGCTAACTTTGTTTGAAGGAGTGCAAAACACACAATAAAATCAAACAACATCTTATTGACAAAATGAGATTATAGAAAAGGATCTGGGTTAAAATATATAATAAACATTGACGATGAATAATGTTACATGGCAAAAGCTAATATTCCAATGGACATGAAGTCAGATGTAATAGTCGTATCAGAGCAAGTAGCAGCAGATGAGCAATATCAATAAGGATCTAAGTATTCTCAGTAATGGCAGTACTTACAGGGCATCGGAGATTAACATAGACAGAATCAGCCACAACATCAATATCACTGTCACTGTCTGCATTATCTGCCTCAGTTCCACCACCAACATAGTGACGCACACGAGCAAGGGCATCATCAAATTTCTCACCATCTTGTTCCTTTGGCAATGCAACAAAAGATGAGCTAAAGATGAAAAATGGTCTTCAGTGAAGCAACCAAGCAATACCACATAAAGCTTGAAAACTAAAATGCCATGCAAAAACTTAAGCTCAAGCCATCCTAACAGAGACAAGTTATAGCGCATGCACATCTACTAATAATGAAGGAGCATATTTAAAGATGTTTCTTCCATGGACACATTGTAAATTACATGACTTACAAAAACCAAACCAATGCATTGAACTTGAGGAAATGTTTCTTTAACTGAATAAACAATTTCCTATAAAACCCTATCAGAGAATATGCCTCACTATATATAGTAAGCCAATGCATATACCATTAACATGCATATCAGAATACAAAGGCCAGTGCATCATAAAAGGAATTTTTTTTTGAAATAATATTTTTTTTATTCGGAATTACAGAAATAATATTTTTTTATTCGGAATTACAGAAATAATATCACTTAACTTTTTTTACATAAATAACCCTGTGTCGCCGTACGGTTAGACGACTTGGTATAGTCACCCAACCAGCGTGCGACACATGTGCGATTCGGTCAATGGAAAAGCGATTTCACCGTCCGAGGTAGTGTTGCTTAATGGCTTGGCGATATGACCCTAGTCGCACAACCGTATGGCGACTAGGTTACACCTGGACCCAAGTCGCATAACCGCATGGCAACTTAGCGTGGTTTTATAACCGCGCGCGCGGCCGAACAGTTGCCATTCCAGTGAGCGAGCCGAGCCGAGCGCAAAGAAAAAGAAAGAGAGGAGAAGGAGAGGAAAAAGAGGAGAGGAAAAAGAGGAGAGGAGGAAGAAGAAGAGGAGGAGAAAAGAGGTTCTTCGCTTCGCATCGACGACCACGACGATGAGTTTGTAGTATTATCTTGTACAAGTATATTTTTTAAACCATGGTAGGTTAGCAATCAGCGTCATGTGTGGTGATATATTATTAGCAAATATTTAGAGATAGCATGATTAATTAGTAACCATTGTAGGATAGCAAGCAACATCATGTGCAGTAAAATATTGTTAGCACATGTTTAGGGATAGCATGATTAATACAATTAGTTTAGTAGTTCGTATAGAGGAAAAATTAGTCGGTGAAAATAAATTTAGTTATGCTATTCCGCGTGTTGCGCTAATTTCGTCCAGCCTAATGAATGATAACGTGTTATTTTTCTATTATAAAAACAAGTCGATAACCTGTGCATTCGCAAATGCTAGTTTATGGAATGTTAAATATATGTATTTATTTGCACAATAAAAATGATAACATTTACTTTATAATTTTGTTTGGATTAAGGAATTATGAAATACTAAGACAAAAAACATAGATACATGGTTCCGAACCCGTAGGATTTTCAAACATGAGAAATTTTCAATTTTTTCCGTAAAGCTTCACTCATTACAAATATGTATGGTAACGACGATGTTTTTAATATTTTGCAATGCATAGCAGCCGGTACAGGTGTTAACGTAATATAACCTTTTGTAGAAAAAATTACTTGTTTACCACTTGGGTTTCATGAAATTGTATATGTATTAGCACTATGTTTGAGTATAGTGTTTATGTTTTATTTGCCATTGGAATATAATTTAAATGCTCAATAATATTAATGCTTTTAATTTCTTAATTCGCAGGTATGGCTCACGACCACGTGGTTGGATGGCATTTCGCTCTTTGGGTGGTTGGCGATCGCGTGACCGCGCTAGCCGTCGTGTCTCGCATCCGGGTCGCGGGGACGATGCGGCTGACTTCGGGGTGGTTCGTACACGGACACCCTGACGGGCTTGGAGACTAGACCCACGCTGGGTAGAGAGGTTTGTCCGCGAGCTGTGCCACTTGTTTTGTGTCATATACCCACTATGTAGTTACTTCTTCGTGCTTTGCAGGCTGAGCCGTGCTGGCCTTCTACCTCTCGTGCGGATGGTGGAGGCCACTGAAGAGGACGGCGCTGCGGCCAAGGATGACGGGGAGGTCCAAGACGGTCCGGAGCGGTCACGACGATTTCCGTTCAACCGGTCGCTCTTGACAGCCCTAGTGGACCGGTGGCGGCCCGAGACGCACACCTTCCACCTCCCATTTGGGGAGATGGCCCCTACACTGCAGGATGTTGCGATGCTGCTCAGCCTGCCTATCGTCGGAGCCACTGCATTCCCGCCGGACGCGCCTGTGAACTAGTGCAACTATCGCCGGCAGGTTTCAGGGTGTTCTTGGGGCGAAGGCCGTGCCACCGTACTTTGACTTCTTGGAGCGACAGCGGCACGGCCCGCCCTGCGGTGGCTTTCGCAGTTCCGGGTACGTATGGTACATATTTTCCATGTTTAGAGATGCACTATCCTAGTCGTATGACGGGCGTACTAATTATTCATTTGTGCGTAGGTCGAGCGGATGGTCCCGCATCCCACGCCGAGCAGGTGTCGTGGCACCTCAAGGCATACCTGCTGTGGTTCTTCGGCTGGGTACTGTTTACCAGCAACCACGGTGACTCCGTCGACGCCCGCCTCGTGGGCTACACGAGGGCCATCGTCGACAGCGAGGAGCTGCAGATCAGCTGGGGATCAGCCGTATTTGCCGCGACGTACCACGGCATGTGCGATGCGTGCTGTAGGACGAGGCCGTTATCTATCTTGACAGGTTTCCCCTCCTACTGCAGCTGTGGTCGTTCGAGCGCTTCTTTCTCGGATGGCCCATGCTGGTTGACTCCAGTCCGTACGGCAGGAACATGTACCATGGGGATGCGGTCAACCGGCCGACCGTAGGGTTCCTTTGGTGTCGTAGACAAGTACGTACTCTCCTACATCTTAAGTACACATGTATTACGGGTCATCCTTTATAACTACTGTTCTGGCTTGAAGGCACAGTACGCACACATGCAGGTCACACGTGTGTACGAGCACTTCGTGGAGCAGCTGGACCGCCTCACCGCTGACGACGTGCGCTGGGAGCCATACTCTGATGAGGAGATGGAGTTGCGTGCTCCCGCGGGGTTTTCCTCGCTTTGCTTGCGCGACCAGGCGTAGTGGAGGACGCAGAGGAAGTTCATCTTCGACGTCTTTATTGAGGACTACACGGTGCACAGGGTGATGTGCCAGTTCGGCCTCCACCAGGTTGTTCTAGTTCCCGTCGGGACAAGAGTGTCAGACTCTGATCACGCGTGAATTGCACACATTACATGCTAGAATATGTTTTTAGCAGTTATGCTACGACGTCTTGTAATTGCAGTGGTACGTTTTGTAGGCATAGTAGGAGGGGTGGCACCAGGACGCAGTGGCTGGCGAAGATGGAGCCGTGGGTGGCGCAGTGGGCGAATGCCCACGAGGACTTGGTGCAGGAGGACGCCCCGTACGACCCTAGCTCGTACGACGAGTACCTCCACTAGTACGCCCCGCGGACACGCACCAGGCTAGTGCATGTTGTCGAACCTCCCCCCCGATCATGTACCAGTCCCGACCGATGCGTACCCTGTACACTTCGCGCAGAACTTGCACATTGCGGTATGTAATATCATGTTTTAGAATGTCAGAGTACAGTTACCTCAATTATAGGTTTAACGCTTTCATTTTCTCCTTGGAGACGGACATCACCGTCAGCATTGCCACCAATGGGCAGTCGATCCTGGATAGGGCTGCCATTGGTGTGGAGGTGACGCACGACGAGCTACTACAGTTTGTCTGTCGGGCCTGCAGTGCGGCTAAACATGTCGTTTCCCTGATGTCGTGCAGGACAGTCCAGGAGGTGGCCACGTCGGCACATATGCCGAGGCCGGCATGTCCTACGGCCCAGTCAGGAGGCTCAGGAGGTGCACATCCTCGTGCCCCGCCTGCGCCTGCTCCTTGGCAGCTTGGATCGTTTGGGTGGGCACGTGGGTACGCACCGCCACAGCGCAGTGACAAGACCAGACGGGCAAGCTTTGCACAGTTACAAGACCAGACGGGGCATCTTCGCGCAGTGACAATACTAGACGGGGCAGCCTTGCACAGTGACAATACTAGACGGGGCAGCTTTGCGCACTGACAAGACCAAACGGGACAGCTTTGTGCAGTGACAAGACCAGACAGGCCGTCTTTGTGCACGATGTGACCCTACGCTGCGACAATATTCCTCCTCGCGAACGTGAATTCGCTTCAACCGGATTGCACTTCAGCCGCTATAGAACCGCTACAGCTAAGTTGGCTCCCACTATAAATACAATGTTGCTCGGTCAGGAACTCCACAACACTACCTACATAAGATGGACAAGGAGAAGGAATGGGAGAAAATCCGTAAATTCTTGAAGGACTGGGTGTCGCCCCACGAGACCAGTGCTTGCCATATGCATTTAGTCAGCAGCCTTACACACACCAAACTTTTTCGGAGCTTGTGGATCTAAGGAGGCTTCCTCGCAATACGCCCAACAATTCTGGGTCGAGTTGCACCCCCTCCTATGCCAGTTGAACGCCCTCTGGAAGGGCCCCCCCATGGGGGTGGCGCCACCCCTTTGCTAGTGTCGGGACGCCTGCAAGTACATCAAATCAACTGACGAGTGGACCATTGGGCAGCGCTATTGGTGCCACGCAAACTACAGCGCGGACTACCCTGATCGCAGGTTTGACACGGAGAGCTACAGGTAGTCGGTAATGAAATCGTATTTTAGTGCACACTACTATTTTTCTTCCCATTACGTTGTACCATGTCTCTCTTCCCACCGCAGTCTCCGCCGCGCCTATGTGACTTCAGCCAGTGGATCGACGACAAGATCCACCCATACGACATGTGGATGCTTCTGACACGGAAGGGCTGGGCCAGGGAGGACTAAGAGGACCGTGAAAGGCGTTTCGCAGAGCTGCAGGCTGAGAAGGACGAGAAGGAGAGGCGGGATAGGCTGTGTGAGGAGCAGGAGCGCAAGCATGCCAGGCGATGGAAGGCCGAGAGGGAGCAGAAGAGGGCCATCGCGGCGAGAGCTAAGGCACAAGGCGATGAGTACAACACCGAGCTAGGCCGCAAGGGCAAATGGCCACGTTCTACACAGTAGTTCGATCCTCTTCATCCACATGTCCCATGTATTTCTATTTTCCTAAAGGCATACATGTACCGTCCTTGCTTCGTTAGCTTGTGTGCCATGTAACCTCCCTTGTTGGATCAACTGTCATGTTGTTATCGTTGCGTTATTTCTCCAAAGTTCTCCCCCGTGTATGAATTTTCTGGCACATCGCAATATCACTTACCTTCGTACTTACGACTCAATACTATCTCAATCGTCCTCATAAAACTCTTCAAAAAATTAGTGCACTATAACGATATACGACGATCATAAAGTGTTATTGCGAGTCTGACAAATTTCATATCCTTGATATTCTACAAAAATGACAAACTGACCAATCAACATTAACACTACAATTTTCTTTTCTAAAAAAAAGACCAATATACAACAAGATTTGCTAAATGTAATACATGCGAAATATGATATGTATTATAACACAATTATTCCAATAGGATCTGGTGAATAGTACAATTAGGACCTAAAATTGCCTAGTGGTTGAGCGACTAGTAAAGTCGCTTGGTGGTTGGGAGACAAGTATAAAGTCGCGGATTTATTAAGCGATAATGCCAAATCGCCTTTCCATTTAGCGAATCTCACTTGTGTCGAGTCGCCCAACCGTACGATGACATGGGGTTATTTTTGTAAAAAAAAATTAAGTGATATTATTTCTGTAATTCCGAAGAAAAAAAGATTATTTAAAAAAAATCTCCTAAAAGGAACTTTGTTCTTGAGAAGGATACACCAAACGTGCACGAACATAAACAATGTAATGGAAACTCAAGGTAAAAAATGGATAGACATAGTAATCCATTGGCTTATGAAGAATTCTCGAGAGCCAATCTCCCGAGCACAACACTAGGGACTAAACATAAAGGAGGCCTATGAAGTTGAACAAATATACAAGTCAAGTCATGGAAAAAAGATTAAGGCTGATCAGATCCGGATTGCGAAGTTGCAAAACTGAATCTTGGACTGGAAGGGGAGCAAGAACATGCTCTGAGAGAGAGAGAGAGAGAGAGAGAGAGAGAGAGAGAGAGAGAGAGAGAGAGATTACTGTGGAGTGCTGCTATGGTGGGAATTGAGGGTGGCGACGATCCAGGTAGGCGAAGGTGGCGACAGCGACTCGAGGCAACACCGAGCCGAGGAGGAGAAGGCGACAACGAGACAGGGAGGTGAGGCTCGTGGCGATGTTCTTTTGGGTCACAAGGCAGCGAGGGTTTGGGGAGGAGAAGAAATGGATGGGATCGCACAGGAAGATTCAGCGGGCAGCGGGTGGGTGACACCAGAGAACAAGAGCGGTGCCGGCAGTGACGGCGAGGGATCGGGGGATTGTGGGGTGCTTGGCTGGCTGGATTCTCACGCTTCTATGTCCGATCTGTTGGAAATGGGAGCATGGGGAGAGACACGGTGACGGTGGAGATATGGAAGAGAAGGGGGTGGGGAGAGACGAGGGAGGGAGGCATCGACGGTAGTGAAGAAACATAGGAGGGCTGGGACTAGGTGGCGAAGAAAAATAGAGGAGGAGGCGAACCCTATCTCTCCACCCAATCCAACCCACCCAGCAAACCCACAGGTGGAACCTAGTTGATTTGGAACCCACACCAGCCCAATCCAAACCATTTTCACTTCTAGCCCAGCCCAACCCAACCCAACCCAACCCGTTAGATGCCTCAACCCATTCCCACTCATTCAAAGCCAACCCAAATTAAAACCCAAACCATTTAACCCATTTCCACCCAACCCATTAGCAAGCCTAAGTACAAGGGAGAAGGAGGAAAACAACAAGGTGGCAGAAGAACACTTGGTAGCTAGCTAGCGGGTCATAACTCGTCGTATAATTGCGTACATGTTTCACGAAAAGTTGGAGTAATTCTATCAATTATAGTTGGCAAATGAAGGACAAGAAGTTGTTGTGACCTCAGTGGTAAAAACGAAATTACCACACCCATTAGATCCCATGATGGTCAAAGGTGCCTTGACTGACGGTAGTAGCAAAAGCAACATGGAGCCAAAAAATCAGTAGCATAAACAAAATGGTTAAATTTTCGATGTCAGAACCAAATTTGCACATGTTTCCAACGACACAAACAACATTTTCCGAATTACTTCGTATGTTTCATAATTTTTGGTTTTCACTTTGACCAACCAAAATTTGCAGAGGTCCTTGATACAGATATAGACACATTTAGTACTTTTCAATTAAATATATTATTGGATTGGAAAGAATTATTAAGCTGCATTAATTATTGCCAGGTGAACTCTAATTTAATTGTGTCTTTCTTTATTATATATGGAGATAGAGAGCTAATACTATTTTATTTAATTATATACATGCCCATATTTAATCGGTACAAACCTAAAGTAAAGATGCATTTGGAAGAACCAGAACAAAGAAGCTTTGCATGTCAGAATAAATGAAATCATTATAAAGATCTCGTCGAGCTGGTCAAAATGCTATATTCGGAGCTCGAAGATAGTAAGCCCAAAGGATACCAAAGAAATGCGTACGCCATCGAGTTGTATGTGCTGCCATCTGGGCCCAACTTTGGATACACGTCCAGGTCAGCATGGTGTGTGCCCAGTCGCCAGCCACATGTATGTCTATTTGCATTTAGGGTATTTTGCTACATGCAAAAAGGGCAAACACACACAACGAACTCAACAAGGAGACAAACTTCATGATGGCATGGGACCCAGATTGTCTCATGCATACCAGACACTCTCGAAGACTTGAAGCACCAGCTCGTGGTATGCACAGGATTAAAGGACGCGACTAGTACTCGGACGTACGTTCTGAGTGTCTACGTCATACGCCAGGCCTTGCAACATCACGCATCCCGATGCAAGAAAAAACTCCCTCCACCTCAATTTCCTCCAAAAAAACATTGGGAAAATAACATATTCTTACCGAAATTGCAGGAAATCATCGGTATAGAACCTAGCTGCGCTTAAAAACTAATTCAAATTTACCAATCAAACAAATTTTGATGTTACAACATTATAACATTCGAAAATAATTATTGCAACATCAAATAAATTTGCTACATTTAAAACTAACTTATGAAACATCTAGAAGGTATAGTCCCAACATTTCAAATCACCTACTGAAATAATGAGAAGCAGCTACTGCAACATTGAGATTTTTTTGAGAAAAAAAAATCACTCCAAGAATTTGTTACTGGAATACCCAAAAAAATATAGTCCCAACATTTCAAATCACCTAGTGCAACAATGAGGAGCAACAAGTGCAATGAGAAAAAACACCTCAAGAATCTGCTGCTGCAACATCCAAAAGATATAGTGTCAATATTTCAAATCACCTATTGCAACAAAAATTCCTATTGTTACAACAAACACGACACTAACTAGCTAGCTAGGAGGAAGTGGAGGCGCCCAGCGAGGAGCTCAGAGGAGGATGAGGTGATGCCCGCCCATGAACTAGTAGAAGGCGAGGAAGGCGACGTTCAACTTGATGACAGCCGGGGACTTGAGCGCCTCTACGGCGCCGTTGGTGGTCACCCCATGCTAATGGCGTGCGCTACGGCGAGGAAGGGTAGCTACGATGGTCACCCGCATCCGTGGTGCTCACCACCACCAGCAATATGTAGCAGGTAAGGGGAGATTGAGTGTTGTAAATGGGCGCTACAGTGATCAAGGAAGGGAAGCACAGAAGGGAAGATTGGGGTGGTGAGATGGGAAGGTGAGATTGGGGAAAGTTGGGGGGGATTGGGTGGGACGTGGGAGGGCTGCAATGAGGGTGAGCTTGGGGGAGGCAGGGAGCCCTTCTCAGTCGATGGAGTGAGGGGAGAATGGGGGAGGCCCATTAGGTAACTCAGAAATTAGGTAACAAAAATTGGTTTGAACAACAGTACATTACTAATTGAGGAGCTAAAACATGGGTATTTGTTAAGGATATAATATGATATAAAAAAAAACAAATACGTTACTAAAAAACCCATAGGTATTGAAAAAAATCTCAAATCCAATCCACAGGCCACCATACATCTCTGAGGGGTGCTCTTCCGCAAGGTGCTCTAGTACGGCCTCCTCGACCGTGTCCGAGCCGCATGCTGCGGCGAGTTCAAAGGTGATCGGCTCCACCTGGCCACGTTCGTGCCAGGGGACGTGACCGCCGTCCACGTGGCGCCCGACGGAGGGTGCTGCGTCACGCCCGGCGCCCTGTGCATGTGTACAACTAGATGCTCGAGGAGCGCCAGCCACTCTATCTCGGCCACGAGCTGGTCAACGACACGACCTACCTCGACGCTTCCACGCTCTTTGTCGCCACGCGCGAGTGCCCCGTAAGGCACGACGACAGTGTGGCCGCCTTCTTCGCACTCAAAAGCAACCTGCACCATCGCTTCCGCGTCGCACACGATCGCTTGGCTGAGAACGGGAAAGAGAGGGGGAGGAGGCGGTGGTGGCCGGTGGGGGCAGGAGAGAGAGAGGAGAGAGGGAGTTGAAGAGAGTGGAGAAGGAAGAAGATGAGAGTAAGATGTGGATTTTTTGGGTTTAATGGCGACTCCAACTAATGGAGGTGACAGAAATGGCACAGAGAGGATCAAACAAGAAACATAGTGGCACGTAGTGAATTGAACTTTTTTTAGTGGTATAGAAGGGATCAGGACAACTTTTCAGAGACATGTGAGGAATTATCCTTACTTTTTTGCTTTCACTATTGAGAATAGTTTTACATACCATTGTATGCTTGCTTGAAAGGGAGTGGAACCATCTTTAGCAAACTGAAATTACAATTCCGAGATGAAAGAGTCCCCTTGTTTTGGCCCGGAAGGAGCTATCAACAACATTACATTATTAGGGCCTCAACCACTGCATGGCAAAAGGTCGGATATTGTGCTTCATATATAAAAGCGAACAATACGAATGTATCACTACGTCAATTTGCCAGGAGCTGTGACATTGAGCATAGAAGGATGTAGTAATGGCTGATAGTATTTCTCAAGCTGAACTTAATTCATAGTAGCAGCCCTCTCTTAACAGTACCAAATAAGTATTTCTCAAGCTGAACTTAATTCATAGTAGTAGCCCTCTCTTAACAGTACCAAATAAGTGATGAATCAAGAAGGAGCGAAACACTTAAGTACGCTCACTGCCTTACAAAATAATTGACTGCTACTCTTCTAAAACCACTGACCTAATCATCACATCACACTAAAGCATGCTCACTATATTTTTCTTTGTCTATTCTAGCTATTAATTTAAAAGACGGATCTAACATATGCATAGGGGAAAGCAAAGAAAATGCCAATCAATTGGCAAAGCAACATGCTATTTTTTTTTTTTTTTGCAAGAACAACATTCACATTGCAATAGGTTAAGAACCAAACTTTGACTCCATGTAGTTGACATTTCTGGCCACACCTACAGTTTCAGATGAACTGAGCTAAAATCAGCACGCAGTAAAAATCAGATGCAAAGCTGAAGGGGAAAATAGAAAGAAGTAAAAAAGCAAGATGGGTGAGGTGCACTCCAGCCCTTCCCATCCCCTACCTCGCAGCCGCTGCATGCCTCCCCCATCATCTCGCAACACTGCCCTCTGCTCTCCTCCTTCCTCACTTCCGGCGACGCCATCGTTGCCCCCTCCCCCTCTAAAGTCTAGGGCCGGTGAGCCATAACTCTAATCCTGTGAAACCCTGCCTATCTCGCCGCTGCCGACAAAGATGATGAATCGTCAACCGGAGCACGAATCTCCAAAATATCGCAAGGTAAGAAATTTGAGTGACTTCCAAAAAAAAGTTAACAATAGTAGCCCTGGGCCGAGGCCAGTGGGCAGTTCCATGTTACATGACCCTAGCTAATTCAGGTACCAACTCCCCGTGGGGAAGAAGCAGACACCTGGACGACCTCAAGATGGCCCATCAACCCCTGACTTGTGGGCCTCTGCTAGATACTACAACCAAGACGAGCATGTAAACAAGATCATAATTTTTTTAAAAAAATAATATTATTTTAATAACAAACTACAAAATCAAATGGTTGTTTTTTTTTTTTTTGCAAAACTAGGCTACTATCGTCAGTCCAATTGGCAACATGGTCCCTGATAGGCCCCTAGCGAACATGGCCATTTGGCCAATTCAATTGGCGACATGGTCCTGTTTTTTTTTATGTGTACAGAATTCAACCTAAAAGGGATTTTTGGTAATATCTTCAATTGTCTGCATAGTTTGAAATCCGAAATTGGATAAGATAACAAAATATGAGGTAAAGAATGTGAGATCGGCGGCATAGCAACACAAACAGCCCCCTTCAAAGCGAAATAAAAAATATTTGAGTTTAGGGTTGCCATGCGCGCTATTGTCCCGATTGTATTGTTTGTAGAGCCGATTCCTTTGGGAAAATGTTATGAAATATTTAATATTCAAAATATTTGGGAAAAGATATTAAAGTTTGCAAGGCTTCATAATTAAATTATGAATTACATGGTGTGTTGGGTTTGGTTACGTGCATTAAAAATGATAACATGCACGAATCAACAAACCAAAATAAACCTACGATACATGTGAGCCTTTTTGGAATCGAAAAAAGTTGATTGGAATGAAGTTAATTAGTCCTAGTGGCCCATCGGTCCCTTATTCTTGTCTCTGGACCGCCCGTGACGGCGGCTAGTCTTGAAGTTAGCTATGTTCTGCGAGACGGGCTAGACGATTGAATGATGTTAGGATAGCAGAACATAGGGCCAAATGAATAATCAGGATGCAAATTGAACCTAACTTACCTCCACGATATGGAGTGCGCCCGGGCGATGGGGAGCATTAGGACGGCTGCCAGTCTCACTACTAGGAGCCTACCCCTTGTCTGCTGCACGCTCAGCTCGGTAGTACTCAGCTTCCTCTTCGGGGGTTCTCCACCACCACCAGGCTTTCCTAGGCTCCTCCAATGCCTTTTCAATAGGGTCGAGTACATAAGGTTTCTAGCGTTCGAAAGTCTCGGCTCAACTTTGCATAGTTGAACATGTACTTCTGCTCGATGAATGCCATATCGTACATGTCCGAGTTGTCGATCCATTGGAAGAAGTTGCATCGCATCTCCAGCTGCCATTATGCGCCCATGAAGTTAGGGATATATGGAATGCAATATAACATGTGAAAAATCTATAAGATTCCCTTACGATGATGTTCCCGCACGTGTAGTATGCATAGGCGGCGGTCGCCGGTCGCCGGGTGTGTAGACCGAATGATCTTTGCTGGTTTTCTGCACACACATTGCGGGCATGGAATTCTAGTGGTACCAGTGCATCCTTCATAGAACAATCAGGGTAGGGTTTAGCCCTCTTGGCAAGCCACCTCCGCTTCCGCAGCATCTTCGCATAGAAGTTTGACGACGAGTCCGACATCTCCTTCTTCTCTGTTGTGTGAACCAAGTTGAAGTGAAGTGTTGGGTATGGAGTGTAGTGTTGTCTTCTAGACTTCTTGTCCCTCCTTTTATGAACGGATAGGGTGTAATGCTGAGGGTGGAAGGAGAAGCGACAAGACATCAATCTAAAAATGTGGCATGGCAGAGTGTGGTCATTTCAGTATGAAAAGGTAGCATCGCAGTGTGTTATCTTTTCGGTCTGAAAAGTTGGTGTGGCAGAGTGTGGTCATTTCAGATGAAAAGGTAGCATCGCAGTGTGTTGTCTTTTCAGTTTGAAAAGATGACACCGCAGAGTGTGATCAATTCGGTACGAAAAGGTAGAGTCGCGGTGTGTTATCTTTTCGGTCTGCAAAGGTGGCAGTGCGTGGCCTAACAGTGTGTGGTTTTCGGTTTGAAAAGGTGGCGTGGCCGAGTATTGTCTTTTTGGTCTGAAAAGCTGTCGTGACAGAGTGTGGTCATTTCGATTTAAAAAGGTAGTGTCACAGTGTGTTGTCCTCTTAGTCTGCAAAGGTGGCAGTGCGTGCCCTAACAGTGTGCGGTCATTTCTGTCTTAAAAGGTAGCGTCGTAGTGTGTCGCCTTTTGATCTACAAAGGTGGGAGTGTGTGGCATGACAGCATGCGATCTTGTAGGTCTAAGAAGGTGCTGTGGTAGAGAGATGTCATTTCGGTCTGAAAAGGTAGTGTCGTAATGTGTTGTCTTTTCGGTATGCAAAAGCGTAATACCGAAGTTCACACATGAATCCATTGTCATGTTATGTTCATACAGATCCAGTGACCAAAAGTTAAAGACTTCTTGCAATTTGCAAAAAGCGTACAACATTGTTCATACATGAATCCCTTATGCAGACAACCACTTCTACTTAATACATATTGAACACACTACCAGAAGGATACGCACACACATAAGTTTCTCGAACCACTTCAAGTGGTCAAGAATCTTGTCGTAGCGCTCGTCTGAAGGTGGCATGTTCACCATTGGACCATATGGAACTACATGCGGTTTGTCTTGTCGAAATATGTTGTGCTGAATGTTTTGTAATGTCATTGTGATTTGTCGAAAGACTATGTGATGACATCGTGCTGGAATGTGTTGCAACATCATTGTGATTCGTTGAAAAACTATATGATGACATTGTACTGGAATGTTTAGTAACATCAGTGTGATATGCCAAAAAACTTTGTGATGACGTTTTGCTTAAAAATATGTTGTGCCAATCTTTTTTTTTTCTTATTACTGTCTGATTTTGTTTCTTATTATATTGTGCGTCCAATTGTAATGTGTAACTTGTTTCTGAAACCACCACCATTGTCTTCACTGGCGGCACCGTTGGTGGTGGTAGTTTAGTTGGTTGGTGTTGTGTGACGATTTGGATGCTAGAGTGGAGCAGTTGGAAATAAGTAGTCCAAAACTAACAGTAGAAATTTAAATAAAATAGTACTAAATGTTTAGGCTGAATTCTGCACACAAAAGTAAAAAAATTCCAGGACCATATCACCGGCTGAACTTGTGACAGCCCCCTTGTCACCAATTGGAATGGCAACAAGGCCCTGTGGCCAGTTCAACTGGCGACAGGGTGCTTGTCGCCAGTTGGGCTGGTGACAATAGTCTAGTTTTGCTAAAAAAAAATCAACTATTTAATTTTATAATTTATTATTAAAATAATGTTATTTTTAAAAAAATTCTGGAACTCAACGTAGCGCATATCTTCTTATCAACCGCCCTCTGAAGCTGCAGTTACAAGCTTGGCTCAGTGGTGGGTAAGGGCGTCTTTTGAGGGGTGCAAATGGTACGGGTAATTTATGATATCTGATACTAAATTCGGTCGGTACCAGAAAGGGAATTTAGTATCCGATAGGATATAGTAGTGAAATCGGGAGAGCTAATATCTGACCTAATAACATCGATGGATAACCACATATCCGGAATCATAAGTGCACTCCTGCCGCCGGGAGACGGGGCCTCTGTCCATCGCCCGTGGCTGTCCCTGTAGCCACCTCCGCCCGTCGCTAGCGAGCCGTCGCCAGGAGCCGCCACCTTCGCCTATCCCTACAACTCGCCACCTCCTCCCGTCGCCACGGCTCGCCGCCGAGAGCCGCAACATCTGTTCGTCACCCGCGGCCTACTGTTGCCGCTGGGAGCCATGGCCTCCGCCTATTGCCTTTGAATACTAGCTTTGGTGTGGTCTCTCCGCCATCGCCGACGAACTCAACATCGCCTCGCCGTCGTCCCTCCCCTGCCGGCCAACTGTCTCCCCCGCGGCCTGTGTGGAATCTTGTTGTCTCTCCTTTGTCGGCAATGAACTCGACGCTGTCTTGCTGTCATCCCTCCCCTGCCTTTATTTGATTGATTCAATCCTGCTTCACTTTGATTGATTCATTATCTACAACAATTTGATTCATTTAATATTCATTCAAGAACGCATTTCATCAACTATGAACTTGGAGTACTGGACATATTTTACTTCTTTGTTCTGATTAATTTTTGTAGATACTTGCAGAAGTATCTAGACTGTGCTCGCAAGCATTTGGTCATGGTATCCAGTCGGCCCCGTAATAGAGTTCCTCTCGGATATTACCAATTATAATTGCACAAGCACCGAATTTTTTTTAATTTAATCTTTTTTTAATTTAATTTTAAAGTTAACCTCTCGCAAACTTTATTTTCAATTCTGACCCCTTTGGTCACGCCACTACCCGTGGCGTGACAAAATAACACTGTCACGCCAGCCTATTTCTGGTCAAAGTCTTGTCACGCCACTGGTGGTGGCGTGACAGTGTTGTTTGGTCACGCCACCACCAGTGACGTGACAAAAAGTGCGATTTTTGGGACTTATCATGTGGCGTGACAGTGTTGTTTTGTCACGTCACGGGTGGTGGCGTGACCAAAAGGGTCAGAATTGAAAATAAAGTTTGCGAGGGGTTAACTTTAAAATTAAATTAAAAAAAGGATTAAATAATAAAAAAAGTTCACAAGCACCCCACGAGAGATAAAGTTTGGATTAATTCATGGCATACTGGTCATATGTCCAATTATTTCCTCTGCATATCTGAAACCCTATCCCTGCTATCCAAATTGTAAGTAGTATTAAGCTACCCTTGATATGGGCCACAACTTGCCACCAAAGGGGAAGTTGTGTGGAGTCAGTCAACGCATCTGAAACAGTATTGAACTCATATATTCCACGTGGGACACCTTTACAAGCACAGGGGGGATTCAACCATTTAACCAAGCCTGCTATTCTGGATACCACATATACTGCTTGCACTACAATTAATCAATCAGATGGAGGTACTTCAGTTTGTTATGATTGCTACCAACCCACACTCTCCAAGATTATGTTGTGTTGATATGTGCCTACTAAAACTACTTATTGTTTTTGTAGGACTCAAATTGGTTCAGGTTCAGACATCGTTGGATATTCTCATGGTCCAAAGCAGAAATGTTCACCCTCAAAAGTCTGGTTGCTCTGGGAGGTTTTCACTTTGAGATTTTCTGGGTCAAAAAATGTAATGTCCCAAAATTTGAGTTTTCAAAACCTTTTGTGTAGATTAGGTGCCCGAAATATTGCACCAATTTTTCTTGAGTTAATAAAGCTTAATTGGATATTTCCAAAATTAAAGCTATTTAATTTGACTAATGTAAATGTCAATTAAATGAAAAATAGTGTTAGTTGGGTTCCTTATGTTCCAAGAAATTTTCCTGAATTTTTCTGAGGTCATTTAGTATTTATTTTGCCTCATTTGAATTTCAACCTGTTTCTAAATTCCTAAATTAATTTCTTAATTGTTAAATCCTCATGGGCTATTGTCCAGCCCACTCCGCCTATTCTCTCTTTCGGCCTGGTTCTGCCCCAGCCTAGCCCCGTTTTCTCTGCCCCATCTCCCCACTTCATCACACGCTTCCTCCTCCATGCCGTTGACATACCAAGCCCGTTTTTTAGCCAGCATCACCGCCGTTGTGTGTGAGCCGCCTGGACTCTGTCCTCGCGGCATCCTTGGTGTCTGTGCTACGCACGACACCCCATGCTATAAAAGCCGCCGCCAACTCTTGCCTTCAATTCTCCTCACTCAGACACCACCCATGCCCTAGCCGTCGCTGCTTGGGACGGCGTGGAGCACTGTCGCCATGTTCATCTTATCTGCAACCGGCACCACCATTCATGCCCGTTCTACACCGTCGTCGACCCTTGGGCCGTAGAGACCGCATCATCGGCGTCGCCTTGTCCTCCCCCGTCGGTTGCCACCACCCATTGGAGCTCCCGCGCCTCCTACCTCTGGCGTCATCTTCGTCTTCTTCATCTCCAGTTGTGATAGCGCACCCGAAAAATGGTTCCGTTGTGTTCCTCATCGCCTCGGCCAGCATCTCGCAAATACCTCTACGTCACCATGTGTCCCTTGTTCCGATCTATCTTTCCCCTCTTGTGATTTCTTGTTTCGCTCACCAAGTGTCGAGATCCTTTTCTTCTCTTCCATCTTCGGCCGCCTTCCTTCACTGGATGATTGCACCGACAACGGTTATCCCCCGCCATCATCTTATCCACCTTCGAGATCGTCGTCCCGCATTCTATCCCATGCGTGTGTTCTTTTCCCTGGAGCTCCATTGAATCGCCAACGCTGTCATAGCCGATCTAGCGCTACTGCTTTGAGCTCACCGCTGGCCAACTCCATCGACATCCTATCTGTGAGGACCCCTAGGTTATTTTTGTAAGGCTGAGACCTGCCCGGTCTTAAGAAAATAACTCTGGGCCTTAAGGGATTGAAATCCAACTTAACTCCATTTAAGTTAGAGCATCCGGCTGAATTTAGAGCCCCGGACACCATGTATACCGCTCCTCTGCGAGTATTACATGATAGTTGGTTTTCCAACAGCCGAATACACACTTAAAGAAATTAAAAGGGATTTCAAAATAGCGGATATGTGTCCTATGCTAACTCCCAAGATCAGCGACCAACACGCACGTATCCTCATTCAACGTCAATCACATCCATACAACAATCATACATTGATAATCCAAAAGACATACAACATAGCAGTTAAGTCTACAACTAGTACAAAGCAGCCGACCGACAAAATTCAAATGATAACATTAAGTAGCAGCGGAAGCATGATAAATAAACCAAAAGGTCCAGCAAGTGTGCCCAAAAACCTGAGGCAACTAACTGGGAGTTAAAGAATAGCACTATTCGTTAGCGTCTCCTAACTCGGTGCTAACGAACTCATCGGACGTAAGGTCTTCCTCACTTGAACAAGCAAAACCGAGTTAAGTACAAAATTGTACTTGCAAGTCTTACACAAAGTAAAAATTATGCATGCTAGCGGCTGTCCAAAAGAGAGGCTTTAGTGGCTTAGTTTTGCATAAATCGCACAAGTTTTCACCCTACACATACTAATTTGTAAATGCCATTAAGAAAACAGATTTTTGACAAAAGAAATATGAATAAGAGTGATACATATATACTCCAAACAATACACAATGGCTGCCCACTTTAGTAAACTAAAGTGCATGAATATCCCATTCATGTTGATACCGAATTGTTGCCCTCGTCAAATTTTAATTAGAGTCTAACGATGACATCTCCCAAACCAAGTGGTCGTCCGTAACGGTGGATATGACTATTTGAATAGATTAAACCCTCAGGGGTGTACATCTTTACCCACACGACTAAATTAGCCCGTAAGCCTTTGGATATTAACACACTTCCTATGGTATGTTGGCCAGAGAAATCGATATTCGGTATGTCGGCCGGAGAAATCGAGTTTCGGTATTGTTTAGTAAGAAAGCCCTATTGAGAAGAGTCCCCCTTGCGACATGTACCCCAAACTTAGTACAAACTACCGATAGATCTTGCTAAGCGGCTCGCAAGTTATGTCGGAAATACCGATGCAATGTAAAGAAAAGAAAAATAGTGCTCCCATGCACATTATAGAAAATTGCATCGGATCCTAAGAACTGATGATCGAACACAAATGCCCGCACACCACCTGGGACTTAACCCAATAAAACTTTCCCCTTACTTAACCGAATGGTACCCATATCCCGCGTGTGGAAGTACGATAGTTACTTGGAATGACAGCCCATGGCTCGGTTTTTAATGGTCGGACAAGACAACCGCAATACCCGAGTCTCGTGCACGAAGGCACCCACGCTACCTACCACTTGTCCAGACCAAAATTATTTGAAATAAACAACGTTTCAATTCAAGAACCAGATATGAAGATCTGAACAAAATCATAGATAAGAAAAGTTCGGTGTTTCCCACAATTAACAGGTTAATCCCGTCTACCAATCTAACGCATTCTCTAGACCCGCATGGCTAAGCATACCCGTATATAATAGATATATCATCACAACATCTACTCTTAAGCATTTTTTTAATGGAAATATCAAGGATATTAAGTAAGAGTAGGACATAACTATCTATCTCACAAACATATCAATATACAAAAATATCATGCAAGCAATATCATTGTATTTTAAAATACTAATTTTAAAAAAATATGGGATCAAAATGATGCATAAACAAAGTTCAAATGATGCTTGCCTTGCTAGAAGTCAAGTTGTTTGCTCTCGGTGGCATAATTATTTATGTCGGGCAATTCGAATCTATTGAAAGAACAACATCAAGTAAACACCGTGATAAAGCCAAATATTCAAAAATGCATGAAATCTATATATTGGTAAGATCATGATTTTAGACGAATTTAAATGTAAAAATCATTTCAATTAAAGTTTTTATGTGAAATTATAGCAGTTTGGAAATCAACAAGTGAGAAAATGCTGAAAAATCATTATCTGTCACTGTTCATTCAAATTAAATTCTTTAGTGAAAATTTCTAGACCAGTGGTGGAGATAAGAATTACATGATTAGAAAGATAATAAAAAGTTATGTGCAATAAAAATTGAATCACCCCATTTGGAGCTTAGATGAATTTTCTATGAATTTTTGAAGTTAATTCAATTTCTAGTGCAAAAATAATTCTTTTCTGAGGTTAACTCAAACATCAAATTTTCCGTGGTAGAAACATATTTCCAAACTATTCTAAATCAAATTAAATTAAAAATAAAAATTAACAAAATTAGTTTCACTCAATTTGGAGTTAAAATGAATTAATTATGAATTTTTGAAGTTGTGTTGAATTTTTAGTGCAATAATAAACCACTTCGGAATTTCTAAAATGCATTAAATACTTTTCTTACCCGAACTTACCTAGCCTCTGTCGTTGACAAGTGGGGTCCAATGCATAGTATCCTTTTTCATTTAATTACCGAATTAAAACGTTCTGACACGTGGGCCCTTATGTCATTAACTCGATCCATGCAATAGTGCATGGACCGAAAGTCAACATGCCCAGTCCACCGGTCCATCAACCATGGTCACTATGCAGTTAAAGTGCCAGGCCCACATGTCATACTCTACCCTATCTCATTTAACCCGTTAACTTAGGATTTCGAACAAAGATCATGTATTAAAGACTAATGATCGCAGTTAACCACAAATGATGAGCTACAGTAACGGTCGGGGCTTCCACCAACAGAGCAGCCCCGAGCTTGAATTTGACCGGAGCCTCACCGGCGATTTAGGCCACGGCGACGTCGTCCAAGGCCAGAAATGGAACCGCAATAGCCTTGCGCACCTTAAGGTGGTGACAGCGACGGTTGAGGTGGCCTACATCAGCGGCTAGTCGGAGAAGGGTGGCGGTGCACTTCGGCCAAACATGCATGCAACAATAGAGCTCCGCATTGTCCAACTAAGAACGCGCATAAGCATCTAGGTGGTCCAGTGAGCCTACTTGGTGCAAGGAGAGGTTCGGAGAAGCTCGGAGCTGGCTCGACGTCAACAATGGCTATGGTGACGCTTCGTTTCATGTGGAGAGGACACTCTGGGCAAAGAGAACAAAAATGAAGTGTCAGGATAGCTCATGCAATGTTAGTAGATGCTCTAATAGCAAGGAATTGGAAAATGCATTACCAGTCGGAGATTGGGATGAAGAATAGGGTTCTTCTGCCGAAATGGGGAGATTTCGAAATTCTCGAGTCCCTACGACGCATTAAGGAAGAGAGTTGAGGGGAAGTAATCCTCATGCCATTGAACATGATTTGATGCACAAAGCAAGGGAGAAAACTCACTAGGGACACTATTGGCGCGGTAGAGGCTTTCGGAGCGTTCTCTGGTCATGCCCTGGAGCCGACAAAGACATAAAGGTGTTTGTGCAGCTACAAGCAAAACCAAGGTCGCTCATTAGCATAAACAGACACGGCGAGGTAAGGGGAAGCTGAGGGATGAAGTGGCAAGGACCCTACCAGCGAGGTTTGCACAGGACAACTTCTCCTTCCTTAGGCACAGAGAGGAAGAATGGCGAAATGAGAGGGGTGCGAGGGGTGTTATGCCCGGGATAGAGATGGAGAGGAGCTGGCGTCAATCGGAGAAGCATCATGAGTGGTCAGATTGGGAGGTGGATCCACGGTGTCAATTGGCGCGGATAGAGCGGCGCGGCCGCGTGGCACGCGTGCCCTGAGGGCCTAACGGGAGGTTGAAGATGACTATGATTGGTGGGACCCGAGGTTAGCGGCTCAGTGCGGCGTGTCCGAGGGTGGCTCAGGCTAGGCTGGGTTTAGTTTTTTGAACAAATCCATTGACTCAGGTCAGACTTGAGTTAAACAGTGTAGCTTGGGTCAGGTCCGAGTCCAAAGTGTTTGACTGATTTAAATCAAACCTTCCACTTTAAAATAGCAAATAAATTTCTAAAGAACTGATTTTTTTCAAAAGTGGTCCTGGGATGATCTAGTACTCATATAAATTTTTAAACCTCACTGTTCATGATTTATTTGCTTATTTTTAAATCATTAACAACATGGGCTTTTAGAACTTGGTTTGAATTTTTACAAGGTCTAATTAAGGTTTAACAATTTGGGAAAATTATATTTATTCATGATAAATTTTATAAGAGTTAAATAAATTATTTCCCAAGGATGATCACAAATTTTTATTGCTCTTTCTTTTGGAGCTTCATTTTGAGTTATATGTTTAACTTGAATTCAAAACTCTCAAATACAAAAATTTTGTGCAAATACTCCAGAAATGGTATGTTGTAACACCCTAGCCCGCCATGAGCCTGGAATGCTACTGAACTAACATTAAATAACACTAACCAAGGCAATTGCTAATAAATTTAGTGGAACCTCCTTGTAAAACAGATTTACAAAGGGATTCCAATAGACATGTAAATCATAAATAAGTAAATCATCAACTCTAATCCACAATAAATAATCAAATCATGCTAAGTGACTAACAAAACTAGAGAAGTATAAAGTTCCACTACTCATAATTATTACACTTAATCCATTGCATGAAACATAACATAATAACCTTTGAGCAATTAGCCCAACACTAAGACATGGTCAAAGTTTAATTCATCTTTATTTGGTTCATGATGTGTGTGTGTGTGTGTGTGTGTGTGACTATCACTCTATTTCCCCATGCACGTCGTTCTTGGATCGGGTACCTAAAACAACATTAAAAGCAAGAGTGAGTCCACAGACTCAGCAAGTCTGAGAATAAAGCTATAACATCAGATCCATACATATAGGAGATCAACAATAATACATCTCACATGCAAATGCAATACTCAAGGATCCTTTCTCTTTATCTTTCTTTGTGCATTACACCGTAATGCAAAGTATGCAACAATCGCCGCATACCCATGCTTGTGCGCACGCACGAGGACCAATTGCCCAATACTCCTCAAGTATTGGGGACCTCAACCCACACTCCACGAGTGTGGGGATCTCGGGCCCGTCACCTTTATGACGGGGATCTCAAAGGAAAACATACTTGGTCACCACGTGACCAAGCCACAACATGATCTCAATATGCACATGCTCATCATTTAATCACCATCAAATTACCACAAGACGATAGCATCATAGACAATAGAGCATAAACATATTTGAAGCATCCACAAATCTTAAACCAACAACATGCCAACAATCTCATTATGCTATCACATATCGAAAAAAACACTCAAACATGACCAATCAATCACAACCACGAATCAAACAATGCACTTGCCTTAACCGCATGAGAATGGACGACGTGAAGACGGTGCTGCCTCTGGAACCAAACCCCCACCTAATATATTAAGAACATAAACTAAGACCACAGTAACGAAAAACATGAATTATATAAGCGAACTCATCAAATAGTAGATTGCAACGCGATCCCAACCCCACATTCCTAAGTGCTGAACTGCCCTCTGTGAACAGTCAAGTTCTAAAATTAATAACTTTCACTACAGGGGTCCAAATAAGGTGTTCTTGGACTTCATTGAAAGGTTATCAAATTTTCCAACTAAACCTAGTTGGTGAGCTCCCCTGATTCGGCCATCTAAAATCACTTTTAAACCGATTAACAAAACATCGATTTCACGTCAGAATTTCTAGACAGAGCACTAAAACTATCATAACTTTCAACTCGTTTATCCAAATTTCGCGTTCTTGTGCTTCCCTGAAAGCTACGATAATTATCTACAACTTTAATTATACTGATATCCTCTAATTATCTCTGTAACTGATCGTAAAGGTTAGATTACTAAAACCTGTCCAAAAACTGACAGAGTTGCAGAACAGCCGCACCAATAAATTCATAACTTTCGCTACAGAGGTCGAAAAATTATGTTCTAGCACTTCATTGAAAGCTATTGACGTCCTCTACAACTTCTTAGGAGATGTCCGAGACTGAATCCGCACTTAACTATATCAAAACGTCTCTCTAACACGATCTGCCCTTAGGCGACAGAACTACCGACATTGATTAACTATCCAAAAACGCATCGGATCAAAGGGGTGAGGTTACCCTTGAAGAATCGTAGGAGATGACGAACCACCCCTACGAAGGAGATCCTCTCCTCTTCTCCTTCCTCTTCTTCTTCTTCTTCTTCTTCTTGGTCGGCGGCACCGAATGAGGAGGCAGCAAGGAAGCGGGCGGAACTGTTCATGGGAGTCTCAGAGCAGTGGCGGCTCTGTAGCAAGCCGTGCTACAGTACCACCCTAGGTTTCCCCCTCTTTTAATGGTGGCGGCCCCTCCACGGGCCTCTGGGCCAAAGCACGAGGCCAGGTTGTCGAATAATTGCACAAACCCCTCTAATCCTCTGTTAATTCTATTTTTCTAGTTGGTTCTTCTCTCTAATACTTTCTTTTCACTTAAATAGACTTGGTATTACATTCTACCCCCTTAAGCAGTCGACCGAATTCTTCTCAGCGATCCACTTGAATGAGCACCAAACCGAACTTAACAAGTGTTAACACATACACGTGAGCGACTCGCATAAGGCTCGCGCATACGAGACCTCTAGCTTCCAAGTCATTTTCCTCTCGGACATATGGGACCACCGTACCTTGATGCAATTGGCGTATTCGCCTCATTACACTTACCGGCGGACGGAACCACTTAACGGATAGGACTTGAAGATGCGACATTACTCATTTGGTTACAGATCTTATGAAACCTCACACTCCAAATACCTCAAGCCTCCTCTGAACACCAGGTCATACAAAGCGTTATATTCCCGCTCCAGACTCGAGATAGTTCTAGCAATTTGCCATCTTCCATATCCCCATTTTTCGAACAACCAAATATACTTTATGCTATCTATCTCTTCGGGTCCAAACCACAAAAATTGCACGTAAACATATGAAACTCTTGTTCCATCGCTCAGTCGACCTCTTCATCATAACAATTAGATCCTCATTAAGCAGGGATACGCAATAAAACTTATTTTAGTCAAGTTTTAATAATTAGATTCAACTGAAAATAGAGGTTTCATAATGTAATTCCAACTTTCCTCCAAAACACTCAAATCCAAAATCAGAGATTCTTCACAAAAACCTTCAATCCTTCCAACTCAGCAGTTTGCAATTGAGCACCACATAAGCCAAAAGAGAATTTGCTCGAATGCCCAAATCAAACACTTTATTTTTTTTTCCTGAACCGAAAAGAACCACCTTGCCAACAAAGAGGCAACTCAAATTGTACATGTTCTTCGTCATAAAACCCAACTCAACCAAGAACCACTAGAGCACTTCTCTACTCGAGAGAACATTCTTTTCTCAGATGTTCTTTTAAGAAACAAACCCTTTTCGAATCATGAGTGTCTAGAACTATCACACTAACTCCTTCCTCTTAACTGACAATCCCAAAATGATCCTCAAACCAAAAAAAACAACCATACTTATTTAGAGGGACTCTATTAATCCACAAAAGTATTCTCTAGTCCACTTCTATTCCAAAGGAATTTTCTTGATAAAAGATTGCGAACACCTCAATAAAGATTTTTCACCCACAACCCCATCATCTCACTCATTAAAGATAATCAACTTGAATTCTTAGCACACACACTCTTTTACTTTACCCAAATATTCTATCAAAGATCAACACACTATTCAAAATTCGCTCTTGTTCATCTACCTCTACACATAATATTGGGTCTCAAGATCCTAGCATAAAATGCAAAGCCCAAAACCAACCTTCAAGTCTCCTACCATGAATCTACGGTGTAATCGATGAGAAAATCCTCAAATTCGTTTACTAAAATTTCACACCGCTCAACTATAACCTCGAGTCATTAATATCAAGATTCCTCACTAATCAAGTAACGCCCCAAGGCGATTTATTTCACCAATCTTAGGCGTTCTCTAATCCACACCAATCCAATTCGATCGCACAACCACAATATACCCGTTCTCAAAACCTTAACTAATTGACCAGATTCAAACATACTCAATCACCAACGTTAATAAATGAATATATTCTTTGACCAAGATATCATTAGAATTAATTTAACTCCCATAGGGTTACTCATTGAGGCGGGTCATACTTGACATTAGCTCAACGAGTTCTGCTATCCCATTAATTAGCATGACACTTAGGTTCCTCCACACCGCTACTCTCATTAAACTTCACCACCACAACTCTTACGCACAATCATACTAAGTATCCAATTGCGATACTCTAATAAGTTTATCAAGAGTCCATAATTTGATAATCCCAATATTCTAACATGGACAAAGGTTCTTTGGATCATAATTCGCTATAGGTTCCACTAGTGAAACACTAATCGATTGTATCCCAATGACAAACATTCCATAGAATTATCTCAATGAAGTTATAGGCCAAAACCAATACACCTTCTATTGTTCTTCACATAGACTGGTTCCCAACATCTCACCACTAACAAATACTTGTCCACTATATTACATTTTATAAGACTCGCAACACAAGTTAGTTATTTCTTTTCTAAAAGGAAGAAACAAACAAATACTAGTCTCAACACACAAGAACATCGTTGCTCTCAGAGTGAGCAAGAGACCAAGGAGACAATCGAATAACATTGATCTCGCAATACAAAAGATGAGACCACGAGAAGGGAGTTTCAAACATCAATAAATCACAATAAAACATTACCTTAGAAACTCAAGAAACACTTAAGCGACAACGATAGAAAAGTTGCGGTTACAATTCTTAACTCTAAACCCAAATACTCATGATACTCATTTTTCACAACAAATAGATCAATTTCTTTGATTACATCATTACTTGCCAACCCAAACAAGAAGTGCCTTTAAAACCAAATTACATTAATCACTTAAGAACTAAATAGAACCTTCCAATACGCCACATTGGTCAAACTAATATCATCTACGACATAAATCATGAACAACCAAAGGATCAAGAATGCCAAACTCCAAACATTTCATTTATCCGATACTACGAAAAGCAATCGACTTATTTTCCTCTAGAAGAATCATCACCACTCCGATGTGTCACAATCTCTTGTGGACAGTCTTACCAACACCAAGAATAATTCACTCTTAATAAGATTCGTTATCCTCAACTCTTCCTTATTAAGCCACCAAAGGCTCACCAAAATGTTACGTGCCCTTTATCATCTCATCCTCAAATGAGTGCATACCAAATTCTTACACCCTCACTACAACAACCACTTTATTTTAGAGGAACTAACTACACAATTTAAAAGGTTATTCCAAAGCCCTTCCATCAAAGACATACTATTATCCGATAGTTCTACCATCATGTAATTATTGTTCATCTATTAAATCCCATCAATTTTTCTCTCGATGAAGGCTCAACACCAAACTTTAATAGACAATAATTGCACCTAACAATTACATACAATCACTAAGCATCCACCAAGGGTTACTCCAAGATTAATATCCACTAACACAATAATCTAACTCCTTTTGTACTTAACCATCCCAAACGGTTAGGTTAATCCATTGCGATCCGTTAATCCAATTTACCAAAGAAGTTTACCAAATGTATTACTCTTAATGATCAACTCAATTCATCAATGTTCCACACTTCTTGTTAACTCTCATTTTTACAATTAGGTATAGTTGTACTCTTAACCACGGCTCATCAAGAACTACTACAAGACACTTTCAAATTTATGAGCTTTCCTTTCAAGGATCTTAGTTATGATCGATCATGCACACACTCTGCAGACCTAACCTGATAACACATATCATATCCATTAATTGCTTTAATTATAACCTCTCATTAACCAAGACAAAACATCGCTCTGAGCTTTAACATCTTCTTTCATAAAAGAGAACCATTATTCGCCAACACTCAAAATACCAAAGAGAGATACATTGAGTCAAAGTCTCCATGTACTAAGGACTTGCAAAAGGAAACTTTCATTATCCAATTCATCAAGTGAAATAAATGGGTCATGCTTTCCAAGAAGAAAGACGGAACTCCAATACAAATGCCAGTATTGACAACTAACCAAGTCCACCACCACAAGAATAACTCAACAATTGAAAAAACAATAATTGCTTCATGGGACAAGTTAAGCCAATAAAACATATCAATCTTTCTCAAAGAAACCCATCAAGCGTAATGAACTCTGACCCAAAGAAATTCATCGACCACAATGGACAAGAGCGACCAAATTCAAATTCAAGGAAGAAAACAACTCTTCTAAAGATACTCACTATCAACACTGTACTAAGATATACGAGGTAACCACTTCCCTATTCTCATACTGCGACGGTGGTGTAACCTAATAAAACCGGGGCCACAACCACGACCTCAACCTCTCAACATGGGTTATCTCCACACATAATAATTATATAATCAATTAATGAGCAATCATACTCAATTCATACCAGCAATCATCAATACGATATAACGGAAACGAAAATGCAATGCTATGCCCATTCCCATTCTACTGTGCACCAGTGTGTCAACTTTTTAAGTTCATTAACCATTACAAAATTTTAGCAATTTAAGTTGCCTAAGTTGTAAATCCAATCACCACGGACCTCTCGCCCGCTCGATACCAATCTGTAACACCCTAGCCCGCCATGAGCACGGAATGCTCTTGAACTAACATTAAATAACACTAACCAAGGCAATTGCTAATAAATTTCGGCAGAACCTCCCTTGTAAAAATAATTACAAAGGGGATTCCAATAGACATGTAAATCATAAATAAGTAAATCATCAACTCTAATCCACAATAAATAATCAAATCATGCTAAGTGACTAACAAAACTAGAGAAGTATAAAGTTCCACTACTCATAATTATTACATTTAATCCATTGCATGAAACATAACATAATAACCTTTGAGCAATTCGCCCAACACTAAGACATGGTCTGAAGTTTAATTCATCTTTATTTGGTTCATGATATGTGTGTGTGTGTGACTATCACTCTATTTCCCCCCATGCACGTCGTTCTTGGATCGGGTACCTAAAACAACATTAAAAGCAAGAGTGAGTCCACAGACTCAAAAAGTGAGAATAAAAGCTATAACATCAGCATCTATACATATAGGAGATCAACAATAATACATCTCACATGCAAATGCAATGCTCAAGGATCCTTTCTCTTTATCTTTCTTTGTGCATTACACTGGTAATGCAAAGTATGCAACCGTCGCCGCATACCCATGCACATGCGCGCACGCACAGGACCAATTGCCCAATACTCCGCAAGTATTGGGGACCTCAACCCACACTCCACGAGTGTGGGGATCTCGAGCCCGTCACCTTCATGACGGGATCTCAAGGAAAACATACTTGGTCACCACGTGACCAAGCCTCAACATGATCTCAATATGCACATGCTCATCATTTAATCATCATCAAATTACCACAAGACGATAGCATCATATGACAATAAAGCATAAACATATTTGAAGCATCCACAAATCTTAAACCAACAACATGCCAACAATCTCATTATGCTATCACATATCGAAAAAAACACTCAAACATGACCAATCAATCACAACCACGAATCAAACAATGCACTTGCCTTAACCGCATGAGAATAAAGGACGTGAAGACGGTGCTGCCTCTGGAACCAAACCCCCACCTAATACATTAAGAACATAAACTAAGACCACAGTAACGAAAAACATGAATTATATAAGCGAACTCATCAAATAGTAGATTGCAACGCGATCCCAACCCCACATTCCTAAGTGCTGAACTGCCCTCTGTGAACAGTCAAGTTCTAAAATTCATAACTTTCACTACAGGGGTCCAAATAAGGTGTTCTTGGACTTCATTGAAAGGTTATCAAATTTTCCAACTAAACCTAGTTGGTGAGCTCCCCTTATTCGGCCATCTAAAATCACTTTTAAGCCGATTAACAAAACATCGATTTCACGTCAGAATTTCTGGATAGAGCACTAAAACTATCATAACTTTCAGCTCGTTTATCCAAATTTCGCGTTCTTGTGCTTCCCTGAAAGCTACGATAATTATCTACAACTTTCATTATACTTATATCCTCTAATTCTCTCTTTAACTGATCGTAAAGGTTAGATTACTAAAACCTGTCCAAAAACTGACAGAGTTGCAGAACAGCCGCACCAATAAATTCATAACTTTCGCTACAGAGGTCGAAAAATTATGTTCTAGCACTTCATTGAAAGCTATTGACGTCCTCTACAACTTCTTAGGAGATGTCCGAGACTGAATCCGCACTTAACTATATCAAAACGTCTCTCTAACACGATCTGCCCTTAGGCGACAGAACTACCGACATTGATTAACTATCCAAAAACGCATCGGATCAAAGGGGAATTGAGGTTACCCTTGAAGAATCGTAGGGAGATGACGAACCACCCCTACGAAGGAGATCCTCTCCCTCTTCTCCTTCCTCTTCTTCTTCTTCTTCTTCTTCTTGGTCGGCAGCACCAGAAGGAGACGGCGCAAGGAAGCGGGGGCGGAACTGTTCATGGGGAGTACTGTAGCAGTGGCGGCTACTGTAGCACGCCGTGCTACAGTACCACCCTAGGGTTTCCCCCCTCTTTTTAATGGTGTCCGGCCCCTCCTGGGCCTCCTGGGCCAAAGCCTGAGGCCCAGGTTGTCGAATAATTGCACAAACCCCCTCTAATCCTCTGTTAATTCTATTTTTTTCTAGTTGGTTCTTCTCTCTAATACTTTCTTTTCACTTAAATAGACTTCGGGTATTACATATGCATGCTCATGTGATGCATCTTAATTTCATTTGATAAAAATGGGGATGTGACACGGTCTCCACGTCCACATCATCGAGATCGCCTTCGCCCCCTCTTCCTGTTTTGCCCCTCCATTACCTTAGCTGTGACCCGCAACACTACCGAGCCATCAGGGGCGTGCGCAACTGTGCCACTGGTGCAACGTCACATGTACGTGGTAGCCACATCGGTGTCGTGTCAGCCGCCACCTCAACATCGCATTCGTGTCTCTACTGCGTCAACCACCTCGCCACATCATCACTTTGTCACTCGCCACCTCAGCGCCACCTCGGCACCTGTGCACATGTGGCATGCCTCATCATTGCCTACGTGTCAGCCACCTAATCCAAATCCTAACCCAATCCCATGTGGACTCGGTCCATCCTAGACCTAGCCACTAACCGTGGACCCCACATGTTAGACACTGTTCCATGGACCTAATCCACCGTGCACCGTAGACCCATGCCCGTGGACCTGGTCAATAGACCAGTGGTCTTAGATGTTAGTCTCTCTCCTATTTTTGGAATTCTTTTAATTCCAAAAATCCATAAATCGCCTCGGCCCCACTTGTCATACACTTAGCCTTTTTCTAATATTTCCGAAATAAATCTATGGACCCAACTCTGTCAGTTTATCTCTCTCTTTTCTTTTTTAGCATTTTCCTTCCCGATCAAACTCACGAGAGTTCGTTCTACCTCATACGAACTCCGATTGAACCCATTCAAGTTTCCAAATTCATCTAAAATCAAGCCCTACCTTTTAGTATCATTTAATTTCAATGTGGAGTTCATTTGATTTGTTCTTTTGAGTTTTATTTGTTTTTGCGCTTTCTCTCTCGTTAGATGTTGACACTTCGGAATCGTCCAAAGGATGTAAAGGTAACCGAAGTACAAGATTGAAGATAAAAGAACATCATTGCTATAGCAAGGTAAGTTGTACCTTTGATTATGTTGAACCTAGTTTTTCAAAATTACTTTGATTCAAAGTATTGGATGTTATTTCAACTATTAAATTCTTAAATACTTTGGGATTTGCTAAGCAACATATTTGATTATGCTCACCTTGATAATTGTATTACTCTGATCATTTATCACCTTAGCTTGGTTAACTACTAGATGGTATTATATCATAGCACCAACGTGGGTTGGTTAGATATAATTAGTATGCTTAGCCTTGCAACAGGTCATTAATATTATTTTGAAATATTGATATCATAATTGACTAAGTGATTATGGAACATGCTGTGAAAAGACTGTATGTTGTATGTTGCCACCCGTTGATGGCATGTGATGCACTTAATCAACATCAATAGGGTAGGAAAAATATTTAGACTAAGGCGAGTGGAAGAATTATGATATAGTGGACCTCTGTGATTGGAAAATGTGAATTGTGGTGACTTAGTTTGAAATTGGCAGTCTCGCCTTGATCAATTTGGGACTTAACTTTGTACGCCATTGAACTGAGCCTTACTTTACGACCATGTGCCTGGTATGGTATAGGCCTATCTCATTAAGTTATGTAGCCTCAACATTGGCTATCTCAGGCAGTACGTTAGCTCTGTGACAGGGTGGAAGTGCGGACTAGTTAGTAGGGTCGCATTTATGAGCGGTTTACCGTCTCCAGGTCCAACGGTGTAGGCATCGCACCAACGACCTGTGTGGGGTTTAGTGTCGGCTATATGAATTCGGGCCAATGAGCTCTGTGGGGTTTGGTGCTGGTTGTATGCACACCAGGAGAGTCATTGTTGAGATAAAGTTTTCGAAAGGCTTTTTTATGATTACTCAATTGCATACTTTCGTATGACGAGTTATGGCAGACATGATGAGTTAATTGTATCTTGTGGGTAAAGTGTACAATCTCTATAAAGTATTAACAATCTATTTGAATAGCCGTATCCGCGGTCATGGACATGCTCGGGGATTTCACACGAGGGGTAGATTTTCATAAAATAATTGGGAGGAACAACTGTCTGATTTAACTCATATAGTTGTGTGAAAGAAATTGATTAGGCTATGCGAGCTTTGTGAATTACTTGTCAAATTATTATTACTATTTATTTTCAATCATGTTTTCAATCTATTATTCATATTCAACTACAACTGTTGCTTTTATGCAAAAAAATATAGATGTCATATCCTTTGGAATAAGCCATCATCTATAATTACATTCGGTGGTGCAATTTATTGAGTACTCTTTGTACTCATTCTTGCTATAAATAATATTGTTCAGTGGGTGAAGACTACATCGGTTCATTGTCAGTTAACAAGGTCAACTTCAAGAATTGTGGAGAACTAGGTCACGCTACCCCAGTCGATTGCTTGTGGGCATATGCATGGTCTTCACTAAAGATATTATGTTTCCTTCCGCTGCAACTTATTTGAGATATTTACGTTCGGAGGCATTAATTGTAAGTTTTGACCCTAGAGTCGTTACTTTGATAATTATTGTTATTTGCCCATTTTTAGTTATCTTTGCATATGAAATGGTGTTTCATCGATGTTACCACTGTGTGCACTAGCATGATCCTGGAGTAGTGCAGCATACACAGAGAGTCTATATTTGCATATTTGAGTCTCAACAGAGGTGGTATCAGAGCCATATTGAATGTAGGTTGTGACCTTAGTTAGAATGGTCATTTTTAGAAAAAAAAATTCAAAAATTATTTTACAAATGAAAATCTTAATAATGTGTTATTCTCATCTTATTCAGCTTCTATACTCTTCCGGTGTATTCCTTTCTTATCTATTTTCTTCCTCACCAATTTGGATAATAAATTAGACTCTCTCTTCTCATAACTTCTATAGTTTGTCGTTATCTGTGCCAGATGTCATGATGGATATCTTTTGAGAAACTCTTTAAAGACTGTGCAATCGAAACGACACGTCAACATCTTCACAGGTGTTCAAGACAACTTCGTCGCAAGAATTGAAGACAAAGAAGTTGTACGTCGGTCTATCTTCCCTCCAAGAATCGTCATCAAGGATCACAACTGGTCAACATTTGACGAAGACCGTGATTGGTCAGTGAGTTCTTTAAACCAGCCATAAAGGATAGATTAGCTGAGGCTCCTCTCATGTGCTGAGCCAAGTCACCCAGTTAAGTTTGGAGTTTTAATCGACTAGACGATTAGGTTTTTGTTTCCCTCCTTTTGTGTGTAGTTTGGTTGGGAGTTTTATGCTTCTTAATAGCTTTTTGGCTATTTGTGTGCCCTCGTGTTCTTTGGGTTAAACTTGCTCCCCTAAGTAGGCTGTCTTTCCTTACGTTATACTTTTCCCTCTCATCTATTAAACCGTGAAGAATCATCACAGATGGTTGACGCTCGCAACACAGCAAGTTGCACTTGACCAGAGAATGCCAATATCAATTCCAATGGACAGTTATTAGTACCTGGAGTAGCAGATCCGATCATGAGGCAATTTTTGGTAGCTTAGACTCAGTTCGTGAACACGATGATGCCGAACATGAACACCATGATGACATAGCAGAATCAAACCACCGCTACCTTAGTCAGTTTATTGAATCAGAGTAACCGAGCAAGCCACAGTACCGTCACTAGTGTCAGTGTCAGAGCAGACGCTAACAAGCAGCTATCTCCAATGTCAATAATGACACCTCAGAACTTGAATCAGTTTCCTACCACCCAAAATCAGCTCATGCAAGCGACGATGCAACCGTTGGACAATAGTTAATAGTTATGTTTCCAATGATGCACACCATAATTTCAAGTTTGCAAAGTTCATAATGACCAAGCCGCCTGTCTTTAAAGGATCAGCCAAGCTCAAGGACACAGAATCCTGGATTCGCACTATAGAAGAGAAGCTAAATGTTGTGCAATGCAATGATATTGAGAAAGTTTTGTATGCCGCTCATCAATTGGAAGGAGTTGCATTAGATTGGTGGAAAAACTACTGTACCACCCATCAGGACAAGTAGACCATCACTTGGGCCAATATCACAACCAATTTTTGCCAATAGCATGCGACATCAAGCAAGAGTGATCAAGAGAAACCTGCTATTCTGATGTCCTACATCCAATCTAGTCGTTGTCATTTGAAGTGCTACCAACCAAATAAGTTAGAAGATTGTGTATGTACTAGTTCTGGAGAAATCGGCCATAGCGCCAATGAGCACAAAATGAATTGTTCCAGTTGCGAAGGGAACCATTCCATTGGAAAATGTCCAATGAGTAAGATCATGTGTTTCTTTTATGAAGTTTATAGTTTCATCCAATCTAGTCGTTGTCATTTGAAGTGCTACCAACCAAATAAGTTAGAAGGCAAGGATCATTACCTGAGCTAGTGCCCCATGTATTCAGTGTTGGCTTCTGCAACACAACATCAACGAGAGAATTCCTGAGCTGCTGTACTACAGGCATTAACAAAAGAGTGCAAATCATTGTTAGTACAAGATTTGTCCGCTGGGGAGTCAAGGAAACAAATGGTTGACCATGGCAACCTACGTCAAAAGAGAAGTATGCCAATATCATTAGTAGGGTGCTTCAAGTGTGGTAAGCAAGGTCACTTGGGCCAAGAGATGCCCTGCAAAGCGACAAGCTTTAACCTTCAAGAAGGATAGTCGTTCTGCCACAGTTTTGCCAAGCAAGGTACAAAGGTCGACACTTATATGCTATAACTGCCATGAAAAAGGTCATTACATCCACCAGTGTCCTCAGAGGAACTAGTCACCCACTCCAGACGCAACGTTCCACCCAGAGTAGGTGGTAAAGCAGCAGGATTAGTTTGTCCAAAGAAGCAGTCAAAGAAGATACATTTGAACAATGAAATTGTCAAGAAGGCCTAGATTGATAATGTCAGATCATGCAGTGCCATGTCTCAATTCGTAGCAGTAAAAGTGAATAATCATTGTAATTTTTTTATGTTTAAAGAGCAAGAATGTGGACTTCCATGTATGCAAGTTATGAAGCAATATCATTTTTGGATAATAGCTTATTGAATGCCTCTCCAAGCATATACCTTTGCAAGTTGAGTAATCAAACTTTGAGTCATGTTGATTGAAGGTCGTAGAGACGTAATCATGGAATGTGATGTTGAATTCCAAATCACCATTTTGCATAGCAGTGAGGCAACGGTAAATGGTTTGAAGACCATAGCCATGGAATAATGTTCATATCCGCACGAGAGTATGCAATTGTCATTGCAAGTGATTTATGCAGCATGCCACCATGTATGGGATCAAGTTCGTCTTTGACTTGGTACCCTGGATTATCCAATTTCCAAAGAAACTATGAAAAAGTTATTAAATGAGTTCGCAGAAATGATAGAGCAGAAAAGAGGATTTCCTCAGATAAAGATAGTGCCACATCAGGTTTATTGGTTTGGCGAGCACCAATGTTTACTATAAGGTAAAATAATAGCACAAGGATGTGCGAAAATTTCAATCTAGCTAAGAGCTAATCTTCAGATTCTCAGAATCAGCCTGTTTGAGTTTTGAGAAAGAAATGTAGTTTCCCCAAGATCATCTATGAATAGGACAAGGTTAGTTGAAGACCAACGAGAGTCATTTGAAGACAACCAAGATCCCTCACTTCTCGTTGTAGAAGGAGAAGTTCACATGACTACCAGAAGTGAACTGAGTTTGTAAGAGATACAGAAGAGTGTGACCACTACTCTAGTGTTCATAGTGCCAGATACCAGGAAAAACCTTGACAATCACTTGTCTCGAGACATGCAAGAACTAGTGTGTTAAGAAATTTCCCTACACTTCGTAACAATTGAGATTTCCAGCAGAGAATTGTCCTAATCATAATTCAAAGTTAGCTACCATGAAGAAACAAAGATGGTTTTTATGGATTGAGAATCATGATATTGTAATCCGTTATCCCCAGCGGATCAGTGTAGTGGCGGATGCTTTGGGTCAAAAGAGCTACCACAAGAACCTATTGATCAGAGAAGAGCCAACCAAATTTACTTGCGAAATTCAGAAGTTGAATATTGATTTAGTTGCAAAAGGATATCTGTTGAACCCCAGAGTTCAAGCCAATACTGGAAAAATCAGACTTGACAAGATAGTGGAATGACAGTTGTGTTAAGGAATTCGATTCCCACTTGAAGCATGTTAAAGCTTGAGAATCCACCAAAGGCGAGCAAGATGTGCTACGAATCTATGAGCATATTTGCGCATCTGATCAGAAGAAACTCAAATAGTTGATACTCAAACAAGCATTTGGATTCAAGTATTCTATTTCCTTTGGAAGTACCAAGTTGTATCAAAGATCTCAAAGTTGAATTGTGATGATTCAATTTGAAGAGAAATGTCACAAAATGTGTTACCATGTATTTGGTATGCCAGAAAGTTGGGCTAGCATGTCAGAAGCTAGCTAGAGTACTCCTACCCCTGAGAATTCAAGCATGGAATTACACAGGACCCAACCAGGACATGATTCCTTAAGAGTGATCGTTGATCATTTAACAGAGTTCGTTGCTTCATTCCTATCAATATCACCTAGTCTAGAGACCATCTAGCAGAATGGTATACGACAGAGGTTGTATACGACAGAGATGGTACAGTGTCAGACCAGCATAGATGGATAGTTTGCAGGATGTGCCAGAGTAGTTAATGTCGACCAAGGATTCCAGTTCACCTCGCACTTTTTATAGAGTCTGTATAAAGCCTTGGGTACTCGTTTTGGTTAGTACTGTGTATCACTCCGAACCAGTGAATAGATTGGAAGAAATAATGAGTTTGTGCCTTAACTCATAGTATCAGTTGGAGCAAGTAAGTGTTGTAAGCAGAATTCCCCTACAACACCAGCTGCTAGCCAGTTCGCAGTTGTCACCATTTGAAGTTCTCTATGATCGGGTGTTCGAGTCATCGTTCAACTAGGAAGCAGATCAGATAACAAAGTGTGTGAACTTGGCATCAATCATGAAGTAGAAGACCCAGTATCTTAAACCTAAAATGGGTTGGAAGTAGCTTAGTCCAAGTAGAAAAGCTACGTAGATTATCACCCTCATAATTGTTGAAAGGTGTTTAAAAGTTTCAAGCCAAGAAAAATTTGTGACAGAAGTATTCATAATGTTCTGTGTTGAGAAGGTTACCTTAGAAGTATGTTAGTCAGTTTGAGATTCTAAAACTCAAAAGAAGAGGTAGTTTGTCCACCCAAGTTACGAGACAACAGCAGGAGTCTCTCAACTCCACCGGTGTGTTCAAGACCGACCAAGTAGTCACCGCTAGAAGCAATCGAGTTGCTAGAGGTCCTTGGGTGCCAAGAGCCAGTTTGTCAAGTTTTGGTTGAAGCAAAAAATTTAGCAAGGAGCAAGGAGTCCGTTCCGCAAGTGTTTAGAAGAGCAGCCGTGTCAAGAGTAAAGCAGCTTGGAAGCGTGAAGAGGACCCCAAGGATGAGTTCCGTAACCTATTCTTTAGCCAGCCTGAATCTCGAGGTTGAGATTCCTTTAAGTGGGGAGATTTGTAACATGCCAAAATTTGAGTTTTGAAAAATCTTTTGTGTAGATTAGGTCCCCGAAAAATTTCACCAAATTGCCTTGAGTTAATAAAGCTTAATTGGGATTTTTCAAAATTAAAACTATTTAATTTGACTAATGTAAATGTCAATTAAATGAAAAATAGTTTTAGTTGGGTTCCTTGTATTCCAACGAATTTTCTTGAATTTTTTCGAGTTCATTTGGTATTTATTTTTGGCTCATTTGAATTTTAGCCTTTTTCTAAATTCCTAAATCAATTTCTTAATTCTTAAATCCTTGTGGGCTGAAATGTCCCGGCTCACTCCGCCTATTCTCTCTTTAGGCCTGGTTCCACCCTGCCTAGCCTAGTTTTCTCTACCCATCTCCCTGCTTCGCCACCCGCTTCCTCCTCCGTGCCGTTGATGATGAGGACATCCCTAACTTGGATACAACCGCGTCTACACACACAGCTGATCCACAACAAATGTTACAAGGACCAATTACTCGAGCTCGTGCTCGCCAACTTAATCACCAGGTGAATTCGTTCATAGGTTTATATATTACTGAGAATAGATCGCTACCTAATGTAAGTGATTTAATTGTGCTTAGGAATATGGGAAAGGACCAAGGAGAGGTATGTGGAGTCATGGACAAGCATAGGAGGCATAATGGAGGTCATCACGTCACTTTGGGTCCGAGCCAAGCAAGAATTCGAGTTGGGCTCGTTCTGGATTCGAGTTCGGACTGCTGCAACAGCCCTAAGTTCAAACGGACGTAACTTCTTCATACGGACTCCGTTTGGGACGTTCTTGGACTTCATTGAAAGCTTATCAAGTCTACTTTTTAATGGATCCAACCTCAGCTTCAAATTCCAATCAAGCCGGCCACAATAAATAAAATAATTCACGTCTGTTTTTTTGTCCGAGCCAAAAAGGGTGCTGCGCCACCTCCTCTTGGGCCCATGGGCCTTGTAACCCTAGGGGCATGCGTCCACTTCCCTGGCCGCCACCCCTGGTCGTATTCCCATATAGGAGCCGCCGTTCCCTTGGCCAGAACTCGGATTTCGTTGAGTTTAGGTTTAGCCATTGTGCAAACTTCTGTTCTTCAGTTGTGTCGGACGACCACCTGTCAAGACAGCCTTCGGGATCCCACCTTTGATTTTCAATACCATATACGCTACATTCTTATTCGCAATATCAGATTGCCTATATTTTATTCTTGCTAGTTCTTCGATTGCTCGCAGGAATCGAACCTCGTGTTCAGGTTGATCGCGCTTCTAGCACGGTCAATAACATCTCGGAGTTGGTTCAACGATTGCTAAGGCGCAAGCGTCGTCGTACGGTTGTAGTCGGATCGCGAGAGTGACCTCCACCAAAATCGATAGTTATCAATCTCATCGAAAGATCGGGTACCCCGCCTCCATCAAGTGGTATCAGAGCTCAAGGTTGCTCGGTGAGAATTTACTGTTTTTCGTAGTTAGGTTGCTTAATTCCGAAAGTCCAGAAAAAGCCAAAAAAAATTATAGGATTAGATCATCTATCTATCCAAGACCAATTGCGCCATTGCATCTTTCTTTTCAGTGCATTGCATTGTTGAACTTTCGAGTGCATCGTCGTGTCTTTTGCTGGTCTTAGTGTCTAGTTCCTTTAGAGTTTCGAGTTCTGCTCACGTTTGGTCGCACCGTTGCGCTTGGGTTCAATCTGCCGCTTACCTCCATCGTTGCCAGTCCTTGCCGCGCCCGGCAGAGCCGCTGCTGTCTTTGCCTTCACGCTGCCAGGACCACCAGAGCCGTTGCTGCGACCACCAGCGCTGCCACCATCCCTTGTCGTGTCCTACCGTAGCCACCATCCTCCTGCCGCGACAAGCCACCATCCTCCTGCCACCGCCACACCAAGGGAAACCCTAACCAAGAACAAAAGTTCGTTTCGGTTTGTGACAGAGAAAAAAAAAGAAAAGAAAAGAAAAAAAAAGAGAGGTTGTTTTCGTGCTGCCAAAAGTAAACATAAGTTTCATCTGACTTCGGCAACGCAATAAAAAAACATAATTACCTTTGTACCCCTACTTTTTAGAAAAAGTTTGTGACCCATATACCTCCCTAGGCCTGGAAGAGGACTTTGAAGAGTTTTGAGTGAGGTGCACATTTGCAAAGAAAAAAAGAAAAAAAAGGAGCAAAAAAAAAGTTTCTCAAAATTTGCTCAAAATTGACAGAGCCCTTTTGTAAGTGATTCTAAGGTTCCCCGTGAAGACAGTATCCTTTTTCGAGCTTCTGCCGCATCGTGCTTTCGTTTGTGTTCTAGACTCGCGTCTCTAGTACGGTCTAGTCTAGGACCAGCACTAACCGGCGTTGAACGATTTTTCACTTGCTTTCTCGATTTGATAGTTGCTAATCCATTGCTACCATACTTGAGCCTTCCCACTACACCTTTTCTACAACCGCATGTGCTGAACTTCACTGCAATCGCTCCATCCAATCTTCGAGATACATTGACACCGCCGTTGCCGATAACCCCGTTTGCTTGGTAAGAATTGGTAAGAATTGATAGAAGGCTTGAGTGTGAGCGACTTTTGAACCACCACATCCTAGTAGTTGTTAGAGACATATACTTGTGATTTGCTAACAATGGCAGGTTCTCGCAGAGCATCTGGATGAGGATACATCTCCTACTCCTCGCATTTAAGGGAATCGTACAACATTTTCGCGCCTCATGAACCTTCGTGCGGAGGGTCTTGAGGAAGATGTCGAGGTCACAAATGAGCGACTTGCTCAACTTGAGGGTGCCCAAATTGAGACAAACGCCACGCCGCGCGATGGAGAGAGCGCAAGGCGTCACTAACACTTCTTTGGCGGTATTATGGCGCTGTCTTGACGAGATGGCACATGCATCCACTGTTGTTCCCCCTGCTGCCCCGATGGTAGAGGGACAAGATGAATTCGACTATGTGACTGATACCGAGGCCAATGACATGGGTAATAATAACAACGATCGAGCTCATCGACAGTTGCGTTTTAACCGACAAGGTATGCGACGAGATGCCCCACGACGTGAGGTACGTGACCACGATGATTCTTTTGCTAAGGTTAAATTCACTATTCCCTCTTTTAATGGTAAATATGATCCCGATGGTTATCTTAATTGGGAACTAGCTGTTGTTCAAAAATTTGCTTGCCATGAAGTTCCTGAGATTAGACGAGTTAGGGCTGCTACTAGTGAATTTACTGATTTTGCTTCTATTTGGTGGAAAGAACATTGCCGTCAACATCCCAATAACATACCTAACACTTGGGAGGCTTTAAAATTGCTTATGCGGCATCGATTTATTCCCTCATATTATGCTCGTGATTTGTTAAATAAATTACAACGCTTAAGACAAGGTACAAAGTCTGTAGAAGACTACTATCAAGAATTACAAATTGGTATGTTGCGTTGTGGTTTAGATGAGAATGAGGAGGCATCAATGGCTAGGTTTTTGGGAGGGTTGAATTGAGAAATTCAAGACATCCTTGATTATAAAGAATACAACTTTATTACTAGATTGTTTCATCTTGCTTGCAAAGCTGAACGTGAAGTATAGGGACGCCAGACGAGGACACGATCTAACTCTTCTGCAGGTCGCACAAACTCATGGACACCACGCACCTCATCGCCCCGCCATCGCTGCACCCCACCGCCACCCTTCAACAAGCCGCTCGCTACTTCAAATCCAAAGACCACGAGTTTCAAGCAACCAAATCAGCACCACAAGCATCCGCAAAACCTCCTCTTGCTTGCTTCGACAGACGAACTAAGGATATTCAATGCCATCGGTGCAAAGTCTATGGACACATGATGCGGGATTGTCCAAACAAGCGCGTACTGATCATACGCGATGATGGCGGGTATTCCTCTGCTAGTGATTTTGATGATGAAACATATGCTATGCTTGTAATCGACCTGCGCAGGACTTGATGATGAATCTGATCATGAGGAGGAACATGTTGACGCCGAAGATGTCGACAAGTATTTAAGCATTATAGTGCAACGCGTACTAAGTGCACAAGTTTCTCGTGCCGAGAAAAATCAGCGCCATAATTTATTTCAAATCAAGGGCGTTGTCAAGGAACGCTCGATTCGCATAATTATTGATGGTGGGAGTTGCAACAATTTGGCGAGTATGGATATGGTGGAGAAGCTTGCTTTGCCGACCAACCCTCATCCCCACCCATACTATATTCAATGGTTCAACAACAGTGGTAAGTTGAAGGTAACACGAATGGTGAAAGTAAACTTTTCTATGGGTTCATACCATGATTATGTTGATTGCGATGTTGTTCCTATGCAAGCTTGTTCATTGTTATTAGGACTATCTTGGCAATACGATACTGATTGTGTGCATCATGGTAGGAATAATCAATACTCTCTCATGTTCAAGGGAAAGAAAATTGTGATGCATCCTATGACTCCTGAACAAATTGTTAAGAATGAACTTGCTAGAGCTAGTAGAGAGAAGAATCAGAAGAATGCTAGGAGCGAAAATCAGATTGTAGCAAAAGAACTTGAGCAACATAAAAAGAAAGAACCTAAATCTACTCATGTGAAGAATAAAGAAATTAAATTAAAAGGTGCTAGTTTTCTTGCTACCAAATCTGAAATGACTGAATTGGATGCTAGTAATTCTGTTTGCTATGCATTAGTTTGCAAAGAAGCTTTGTTTTCGTTTGAGGATACATCTTCTTCTTTGCCTCCTGCTATCACTAACATTTTGCAGGAGTACAATGATGTCTTTCCGAAGGACATACCACCGGGGTTGCCACCGCTTCGAGGGATTGAGCATCAAATTGATTTAATTCGCGCATCATCGCCAACCGCGCACCATATAGGACCAATCCAGAAGAAACTAAAGAAATTCAGCGCCAAGTCCAAGAATTGCTTGCTAAAGGGTATGTACGTGAATCTCTTAGTCCTTGTGCTGTTTCGGTCATTTTAGTGCCTAAGAAAGATGGATCATGGCGCATGTGTGTAGATTGTAGAGCAATTAATAATATCACCATTAGGTATCGTCATCCTATTCCTAGGTTAGATGATATGCTTGATGAATTGAGTGACTCTATTGTTTTCTCTAAGGTTGATTTGCGTAGTGGATATCACCAAATTCGCATGAAATTAGGCGATGAATGGAAAACAACATTTAAAACTAAGTTCGGGTTATATGAGTGGTTAGTAATGCCTTTTGGATTAACTAATGCACCTAGCACCTTCATGAGACTAATGAACGAGGTTTTGCGTGCTTTCATTGGTACATTTGTGGTGGTTTATTTTGATGACATATTGATATACAAAGAAATCCTTAGAGGAACATCTTGACCATTTGCGTGTTGTTTTAATGCCTTACGTGATGCACGCTTATTTGGTAACCTTGAGAAGTGCACCTTTTGCACCGATCGAGTCGCGTTTCTTGGCTATGTTGTTACTCCACAGGGAATTGAAGTTGATCAAGCCAAGATTGAAGCAATACAGAGTTGGTCGACTCCTAACACGGTCACACAGGTATGAAGCTTTTTAGGACTTGCTGGATTCTACCGCCGCTTCGTGAAGGATTTTAGCACCATCGCTGCACCATTGAATGAGCTCATCAAGAAGGGCGTGCTATTTGTTTAGAGCGCTGCACAGGAGAACGCCTTCACCACATTGAAAGATAAGTTAACACATGCACCACTACTCCAACTCCCTGACTTTAATAAGACTTTTGAACTAGAATGTGATGCGAGTGGAATTGGTTTAGGTGGTGTATTGCTACAAGAAGGTAAACCTATAGCATACTTCAGTGAGAAATTGAGTGGACCTAGTTTAAACTATTCTACTTATGATAAGGAATTATATGCACTATTTTGAACTTTGGAAACTTGGCAACATTATTTATGACCCAAAGAATTTGTTATACATTCTGATCACGAATCTTTAAAGCATATTCGAAGTCAAAGTAAATTGAACCGTAGACATGCAAAGTGGGTTGAATTTATTGAGTCTTTTCCTTATGTCATAAAACACAAGAAGGGAAAGGAGAACATTATAGCTGATGCTTTGTCTAGGAGATATACCATGCTTTCACAACTTGACTTCAAAATTTTTGGATTGGAGACTATTAAAGAGCAATATGTGCATGATGCTGATTTTACAGATATATTGTTGAATTGTAAAGAAGGGAAAACGTGGAACAAATTTGTTATTAATGATGGGTTTGTGTTTAGAGCTAACAAGCTATGCATTCCAGCTAGCTCCGTTCATTTGTTGTTGTTACAGGAAGCGCATGGAGGCGGGCTGATGGGACACTTTGGCGTGAAGAAAACGGAGGATATACTTGCTGATCATTTCTTTTGGCCAAAGATGAGACGGGACGCGAGCGCTACGTTGCTCGCTGCACTACATGTCAAAGAGCTAAGTCACGACTTAATCCTCATGGTTTATACATGCCTCTACCAGTTCCCGGTGTTCCGTGGGAAGATATTTCAATGGATTTTGTTTTAGGATTGCCTAGAACAAAGAAGGGGAGCGATAGTATATTCGTGGTTGTTGATAGATTTTCTAAGATGGCTCACTTTATACCATGTTATAAGAGCAATGATGCTGCCAATATTGCTGATTTATTTTTTCGTGAAGTTGTTCGATTGCATGGTGTGCCTAATACTATAGTTTCAAATCGTGATGCTAAATTCCTTAGCCATTTTTGGAGAACTTTATGGGCTAAATTGGGGACTAAGTTGCTATTTTCTACTACTTGTCATCCCCAAACTAATGGACAAACTGAAGTTGTGAATAGAACTTTATCTACAATGCTTAGGGCTGTGTTAAAAAAGAATTAAAAAATGTGGGAAGAATGCTTGCCTCATATCGAGTTTGCTTATAATCGTTCATTGCATTCTACTACAAAGATGTGCCCTTTTGAAGTTGTTTATGGTTTTGTTCCTCGTGCTCCTATTGATTTAATGCCTATTCCATCTTCAGATAAATTGAACTTTGATGCTAAACAACATGCTGAATTGATTTTAAAAATGCATGAGACAACTAAGGAGAATATAGAGCGTATGAATGCTAAATATAAACTTGTTGGTAGTCAGGGGAGAAAACATTTAACTTTTGAAGCAGAAGATCTTGTTTGGTTGCACTTGAGAAAAGATAGGTTCCCTGAATTGAGAAAGTCAAAATTGATGCCTCGAGCTGATGGTCCTTTTAAAGTGTTAGAAAAGGTTAATGATAATGCATACAAACTTGACCTGCCTGCAGATTTTGGGGTTAGTTCCACATTTAACATTGCAGATTTGAAGCCATACTTGGGAGCAGAGGATGAGCTTGAGTCGAGGACTACTCAAATGCAAGAGGAGGAGGATGATGAGGACATCCCTAACTTGGATACAACCGCGTCTACACACACAGCTGATCCACAAAAAATGTTACAAGGACCAATTACTCGAGCTCGTGCTCGCCAACTTAATCACCAGGTGAATTCATTCATAGGTTTATATATTACTGAGAATAGATCGCTACCTAATGCAAGTGATTTAATTGTGCTTAGGAATATGGGAAAGGACCAAGGAGAGGTATGTGGAGTCATGCACAAGCATAGGAGGCATAATGGAGGTCATCACGTCACTTTGGGTCCGAGCCAAGCAAGAATTCGAGTTGGGCTCGTTCTGGATTCGAGTTCGGACTCCTGCAACAACACTAAGTTCAAACGGACGTAACTTCTTCATACGGACTCCGTTTGGGACGTTCTTGGACTTAATTGAAAGCTTATCAAGTCTACTTGTTAATGCATCCAACCTCAGCTTCAAATTCCAATCGAGCCGGCCAAAATAAACAAAACAATTCACGTCTGTTTTTTTTGTCCGAGCCAAAAAGCGTGTTGTGCCACCTCCTCTTGGGCCCATGGGCCTTGTAACCCTAGGGGCGTGCGTCCACTTCCCTGGCCGCCACCCCTGGTCGTATTCCCATATAGGAACCGCCGTTCCCTTGGCCAGAACTCGGATTTCGTTGAGTTTAGGTTTAGCCATTGTGCAAACTGTTTCTTGATTGTTTCGACGACCACCACTCAAGACGCCTTCGGATCCCACCTTTGATTTTCAATACCATCTATGCTACATTCTTATTCGCAATATCAGATTGTCTATATTTTATTCTTGCTAGTTCTTCGATTGCTCGCAGGAATCGAACCTCGTGTTCAGGTTGATCGCGCTTTTAGTACGGTCAATAACATCTCGGAGTTGGTTCAACGATTGCTAAGGCGCAAGCGTCGTCGTACGGTTATAGTCGGATCGCGAGAGTGACCTCCACCAAAATCGATAGTTATCAATCTCATCGAAAGATCGGGTACCCCGCCTCCATCAGTTGACATCCTGGACCCGCTTGTCAGCCAGCGCCGCCACTGTGTGTGAGCCGCCTGGACAATGCCTACACGCTGTCCTTGGTGTTCGTGCCACGCATGACACCCCAAGCTTTAAAAGCCAGCGCCAACTCGCGCCTTCACCTCACCTCGCTCAGACACCTCATGTGCCCTAGCAGTCGCTGCCCGTGATGCCATGGAGCACTGTCACCAAGTTCATCTTCTTCGCAACCTGCACCACCAGCCATGCCCGTTCTCCACCGTCGCCGACCCTCGGGTCATAGTGACTGTGTCATCGGCGTCACCTTGTCCTCCCTCGCCGATTGCCACCACCCATTGGAGCTCCTGCGCTGACTAGCTCCGGTGTCTTCATCTTCTTCATCTCCAGTTGCGACCATGCACTCGAAAACCATTCTCACTGTTCCTTGTTGCCTCGGTTAGCACCTCGCAAATCTCTTCACGCCACCATGTGTCCCTTGTTCCAATCTATCTTTCCCCTCTTGTGATTTCTTGTTTCGCTCACCATGCGCCGAGATCCTTTTCTTCTCTCCCATCTCCGACCGCCTTGCTTGACTGGACAATTGCACTAGCACCGTGATCCTTCGCCTTCATCTTATCCACCTTCGAGATTGCCATCCCGCGTTCTATCCCATGCATGTGTTCTTTCCCCGAAGCTCCACAGCATCACCGACACCATCATAGCCGATCTAGCACCGCCGTAGGCCAACTCCATCAACCTCCAATCTTCGCGCCCGCGTCACCGAGATCGCCTTCACCCCCTCTTCCTATTTTGCCCCTCCATTGTGACCCGCAACGCCACCGAGCCATCAGGTCCGTGCGCAACCGTGCCACTGGTGCCACGCACACATGCATGGCAGCCATGTCACACGTGCGTGGCAGCCACATCGGTGCCGTGTCAGGCGCCACCTCAACATCGCATCCGTTTCTCTGCCACGTCAGCCACCTGGCCACATCATCGCTTTGTTACTCGCCACCTCAGCGCCACCTCGACACCTGTGCACATGTGGCATGCCTCGCCATTGCCTACGTGTCAGCCACCTAACCCAATCCCGCGTGGACTCGGTCCACCGTAGACCTAGCCGGTGATCGTGGACCCCATGTGTCAGGTACTGTTCCATGGACCTAATCCACCGTGCACCGTAGACCTAAGTCTGTGGATGTAGTCCATAGACTAGTGGTCCCACATGTCAGTCTCTCTCCTATTTTCTGGAATTATTTTAATTCCAAAAATCCCCTCAGCCCCACTTGTCATACACTCAGCCTTTTTCCAATATTCTGAAATAAAAGATTCCTCGAATATTCTATGGACCCCACCTATCAGTTTATCTCTCCCTTTTCTTTTTTAGTATTTTCCTTTCCGATCAAACTTTCGAGAATTCATTCTTCCTCATACGAACTCCGATTGAACCAATTCAAGTTTCTAAATTAATCTAAAATCAAGCCATATGTTCCAATATCCTTGAATTCTAATGTGGAGTTTATTTGATTTGTCTTTGTGAGTTTTTTTTTTATTTTTGCACTTTCTTTCTCATTAGTCGTGGACGCCCCGAAATCGTCCAAAGGAGCGGAAGGTCAAGGAAGTAAAAGATCAAAGATAAAAGAAAACATCATTGCTATAGCAAGGCAAGTTGTACCTTTGATCATTTTGAATCCGGTTTTCCAAAATTACTTTGATTCAAAGCATTGCATGTTATTTCAACTATTAAATTCTTAAATACTTTGGGATTAGCTATGCAACCTATTTGATTATGCTCACCTTGATAATTCTATTACTTTAATCATTTGTCACCCTAGCTTGGTTAACTACTACTTGGTGTTATCATAACACCAACGTGAGTTAGTTAGAGACGATTAGTATGCTTAGCCTTGTAATGGGTTATTGATATCATTTTGAAATATTAATGTCATACTTGACTAAGTGATTATGGAACATGCTATGAAAAGATTGTATGTTGTATGTTGTGACCCGTGATGGCATGTGATGCACTTAATCAACAGGGTGGGAAAAAAATTAGACTGAGGTGAGTGGAAAGAATTGTGATATGGTGGAGCTCTATGATTGGAAAATGTGAATTGTGGTGACTTAATTAGAAATTAGCAGGCTCGCCTTGGTCAATTAAGGATTTAACTTTATGCGTTATTGAACTGAGCCTTACTGTACGATCACATGTAGTTTAGCTCTGTGACATGGTGAAAATGCGGACTACTTAGTAGGATCGCATTTATGAGCGATTTACCGTGACCGTGGCTGCATGGGCCAAGATGGCGCCAAGAAGATAAGCCACTGCATGAGCGAGGTGATTGCAAGAAGCCAGGAAAGAGTTGTAATTCGGTTTCAATTTGGGTCCAACTCTCTGAATATAAGTTGTAATTCGGTTTCTACATGAGTTTGGCCTCAATTTGGCCTCTTTGACCGAATTGCTGTTTGAGTCGGTTTGGGCTTGGCCCAAGGCATTATGTGCGTGTGTGGGACTTAGCCCGGGAGGTTTGGTGTGAGTTTGAGTCGGTTTGTGAGTCTTGTCAGTTTGTAATCCAGGCCAAGAGCCGAATTGGTGTTGGAATCGGTTTGGCTTAGGTGCCTGTGTGCGTTAGGGCAATGCCAAAATTTTGTGGGCAAAGTCAAATATCGGTAGAGATCGAAACACTAGCTAAATTATTAAGGTACTATCAAAATTTTGGTTTGGTATGTTAGGACCATAAACCAAACAAGCCCATAACTCTTAGCCGCTAGCTATTGTAAACACTAAGTTTGATTTTGAGAAAGAAAACAGAAAAGGCTGAGAAGCTTTTCTTGGCGCATGGCTTGTGGTTGCTTGCATGGAGAAAAACCAATCTGGCTTTTTATGTGTTGCGTGTAACTTGGGGTGCTGTTTTTTTTTGCGAATCACCCAGTACAACACATAGACGTCCACACACACGCACACCACCACATGCACGACGCCTACTGAAGACTGGACGAGCGGAGCTTAAAGAAATGACGAAGTCACCACCGGCGCCTCGCTTACGACGGTACGTCGCCTACTACTGAAAGAAAATCCTCCTTAATAAGACACACATGGTCAAACCTAGGGTTTGAACCCTGGTGGGCTGGGGTACAACTACCTCCACTAGCCACCCAAGCAAGGCTTGGTTCTTTGATACTTCAATTCCCGTGATCCCTTGAGGATTCAAGTTGCAATTCGGTTGGAATCAACTGGTTTGCATCTTTTTTTTTTGTTCTTATGATTGTTTTTCCTTTGGTTGCTTTGGCCGAATAGAATCCAATCTCAAAATATCTATCATCATGAATTGCTACTGCTGCTGTTAGGGTTTTTGAGTCACCCAATTCCAATCTAAAAAAAACCTAAGTTCTTGTTGTTGATTTCTTATTGAGACCCAAAGAAGAAGACACATGGGAGGAAGATAGCTACTGTGTCGTTAGAATTGGGTCATAAGTGTAAATGCTCATTTATTCCTAAAATTCCCAAGTATACATGGTTTAGTCTCGTATTGCCTAGCCAAGTGGTAGGAGAGCAATTTATAAGGTGGAGTTCTTGCCACCCCTTGAAACATGTAACACATATCATAGGGGTGACATGAGGATTGTAGCTAAAGTCACACACACACATGTACGCGGCGCATGTTTATTCTCGTGGCAATCGTGAACCCAGTCCACATTTCTTTTGCTAACCGTACATTTCTCTCGGTCGAAACACTGTGGTTGAAATAATATGGTCGAAACCATAGACCAATGCGATCGGAATAAAGTGGTTGAAACACAGTGATCAGATCTATAGACTAGTGTGGTCGAAATAATGTGGTCGAAGCTATAGACTAGTGTGGTCAGAATAAAGTGGTCGAACCATAGTAGTCAAAAAATAGTGGTCTGGTCCATAGACCAGTGCAGTCGAAATATAGTGGTCGAAGCTATAGACCAGTGGTCGAAGCTGTAGACCAATGTGTAATCAGGATCAATAAACACTACTTAATTACCGTTTATTGGTTTTGAATTAGCAGTTACCAGTGGTTTAGTATGTGATATATTATGCAGTTACTAGAGAGCAATTGTCTCGACCATAAAAAGATCTGGAGACATCCAGACTGATACGAATTGATTCACTTCCATTTTCTTATTCTTCCTCTCTGTTCTACTGTGCTGGAGAGTTGTGCTGTCGAACCAAGCCATCCCTTTTCCTCGGCGTGGACTGGGAAGGAGGGTGAATGGGTATCTCCGAACCATTGTCGCAGAGTTCATTTGCACATGGCGGCAATAAGGTTTCTGGGTAGCACATCTACATGACCGCTCGCTTCACTGCTTCATCTACGTTCTGCACTGCTTTGAGTCTGTTTCCTATTCTTCATCAAGTCTTACTGTAGGTTGGTTGTGCAACCAAAATATTCTGTTATAATCCTATTATTGTGTATATTTAGAAGTGCAATGAGTTGCCTGCTATTAGTATCGCTTTATGCATCTCTAGTTTTATATAATCTTTGCCTCATAATAAAATCTAGAATTAAAATATTGTCCATATTTTAAACATGTCCTTGGTGCTTGTTTCGGCTAAATGTGGCAAAGGAGCTTGCTGGAGTTTTGGCCGAAGAACAAGAGGAAGGAACTAGGGTTTCTTGAACCCTAGATTGTTTTTGTGGAGCTAAGCGAAGGTGCTGGGTTCGGTTAAGACAAGAAAGAAGAGTGCTGATTTGCATTGAAGAGGAGATTGATCAAGAAGAAACACCATACCATGAAAGATCCGGCCGCACAACACACGTGTCATCTAGAGGAGCTAGTTGACCCGTATCACTCGTGATCCTATATAATATATATGACTTTAGCTGGGAGTAGAACATACTCATGTAAAACATGGGAAGGGAAGAAAGGACCAAATTCACCAAAATTCCTCAATCTTGTGAGTTCGAAGAAGGATTGTGCATAGTTTAGGGGAATATCATGCCATGTCATCCTTTTGATCATTATCAGTATTTAATATCTTTTTTTAGGCAATGGTATTTAATATCCCAAATCCAAACACCATGGGGTTTTTGCCAGATGCCAAACACCATGTGTCGGGACCCAGAATTACGATTCTGGAACCCTCTGTGTATACTGCACTAGTCCAGGATCACGCTAGTGCACACAGGGTTAACACAGGTAAATATCGATCCACACAAGCGATAAATAAAGTAAACGATTAGTTTGAATAACAAATAAGGGTTTTGACCTTATGGTCGAGTTTACACTTATTAAGCCACGCAGGGCTAACAGGAAATAAACAGCAGCGGAACGGAAATAACTCTAGCGTAGATCCCACCAATTCACCACAGGCAACCAACTGGGATCCAGACCTTAACGATCAACAACCTTCGGCGAACTCCTCCTCGAAAGCAGGCGTAGACTCCTCCTCTTCTGTAGGTTTGGGCGCAAGTTTTACAACAAGCGTGAGTACACAACCGCATTTCGCAAATCATACCACATAATGCAATGTATAGATGCGTGCTTATTCCAAAGAAAAGGCTTCGTGGTTCTTTTGCATAAAAGCGACATTTTCAATTGAATACGAATAATAGATTGAAAGCATAATTCAAAACAAATAAACAATATTAATTTAACAGTTGTTTCCACAAAGACACATAGCCTAATCAAATTCTTTCACACAGCCATATGACTTAAATCACACAGCTCCCATTCCCACATTTTATGAAAACTACCTCGTGTGAAATCCCGAGCATGTCCATGACCATGACGCGGCTATTCGAATAGATTGATTAACACTCTGCAGAGGTTGTACACTTTACCCACAAGATACAACTAGTGTAGCAAGCACTAATCGTAACAAAACAGTTCAGAAACTTCATCTCAAACATTGACGTTCCCAGTGTGCTTACAAACCGCTATACCACTCACATGGAATTGGTATAACACACACGGGAAGGAAGGCGAATCGTCCCGCGATGCAACCACCAAGTAGTCACACCTCCACCGTCACACACCCTAACCTATCCACCTGAACATCAATGCCGAGAATCCATAAGTTACTAAGTTAAGCCCGTCCCATACCAGGCATGTGGTCGTACAGTAAGGCTCAGTTCAATGGCGCACAAAGTTAAGTCCTTAATTGACCAAGGCAAGACTTCCATTTTCTAACTAGATCACGAAGATTATCATTCCCATCACATAGACCACCATATCACACAGTCTCCACCACTTGCCTCAGTCTAAATCCTTTACCACCCAGTTGGTTTTAGTGCAACACATGCCATCACGAAGTAACAACACATAGCACACAGTTTTACACAAAGTTCCATAGCCACTTAGTCATAATTAATATTTGCAACTTACATGAGATGTGAGACTCGTAGCATGGCTAAGCAATTGTACTCGCATCTAACCAACCCACGTTGGTGTTATAATATTACCAACTAATAACCAATCTAGGGTGACAAGGAATTATGACATACAAGGCCAAGGTGTGATAACAAGTTGGATAATAACTATGCCCAAAGCATTTAAATAAATAATTAAAGTAGAATGCATTAATTTAACACAAAGTAATTTAAAAACTGGGTTCAAGATGATCAAAGGTATGACTTGCCTTGGAAAAGGTCTATGTACTGGTCTTGATCTTGAGGTGCACCTTCTTCCACAAAATTCCCCGACGAATCGACGTCTACTCGCAAACGAGACCCAAATAAACAAAACAAATAAATAACAGAGGCAAAACAAACTCCAAAAATTAAATAAAAATCTCAGATAAATAGAGCTTGAATTTAGACAAATTTAGATATTTGAATGGGCTCAATCGGAGTTAGGATGCAAAAGTTATGAGCTCTCGAAGATTGAATCTAAAAAGAAACCCTAATTTGGATTTTCTGGAATTTCCCGAATTATTTCTCTAAAGAAAATTCGGATTAATGCGCAATGATGATGTCAGCGAAGATTTCCGGAAAAGAAATAATAAAAAAGAAATCTCTGACATGTGGGACCCACATGTCAGTGGCACGGCTCACGGTGGACTAGGTCTACCGAGCCTCGGGACTTGGAGTCCGGTGGACTAAGCCACGCGGCGCTGACGAGGCAGCCACGCGGGATGACACGTGCACACTTGGGTGGAGGTGGATGCTGACGCGGACTGCCACGTCGGACCGACGGCGACGACGGCTCGGGAACCAACGGCAACGGCGAACGGCGGCTCCTCGCCGGCGGTGAGTGGTACCGACGTGTAGAGGATGCTATTACGAACCTCTGGGTGCAACTCCGGGTGGTTAAGGATGACGGAGGTGGCCGGCGGCGAGGTTGAAGCGGCGAAGAAGCTTCGGGCTTGACGGGATCGGGCCTCCGATGATGCTCCGGCGGAACCAAGGCGACCACAAGGTAGCCCTTGTTCTTGCGATGCCGACGAAGCAAACCCCGAGGTCCCGGCGACGCTGGTTGCGGCGGAAAAGCTCGTCGGAGTTGGCGGCGGCGCATATTGGACTTCGAGCTCCTGCGGCGGCTAGGGTTTGGCGCGAGGGCGAAGGCGGCTAGGGTTGAGATGCGGAGGTTGAGGGCTACCCCTCCTTATATAGGCGGCGGCTCGGGAGAGTCCAGGGCACGAACACCCAAAACGGGATAGCGCGGCGGTGGCGAATCCCTAACAGATTCGGAGACGACGATGACATGGCGGGGTGGGACCCACACGTCAGTGGCTAGGGTAAGGACACGGCGCGTGTGAAACAACACGGCTACGAAACAGACTCAAGGATCTGTCCGTTGAATCTTGATCGAACGACCCACAATCAAAGGAACATTCGGACCCTCCGGTTACCTCACGCACATCTAGCCGTCCATCCTTGATCGGACGGTGGAAAACGAGCGGGGCACTCGGAGAGAGAGAGAGAGAGAGAGAGAGAGAGAGCTGACATGCGGGGCCCGCATGTCGCGAGATGATGCATGGCAGTGAATGTGGCGGCGGGAAAATGGGCCGGGGTCTAGGAATAGGAATGGGTTTAGGCCCAAGGAATTATCTGAGATTAATAATAGATTTTCTATTTTAGAAAATACCAGAAATTCAAATAAGCAATAGAAAATAGCAAATGAACTCAGAAAAATTCTAGAAAAATCTAGAAAATATATCTGAGCACACAGAACCCAAATAAAATAGTTTTGGCTATCGTTCAAGTTGGGATTATTCACATTAAATGTTTTTTATTGTAAAGTCCAATATTAAGCTTTTGAAATTAAATTCAAATAAAATTCAAATGGTGAATTTTCTCCTACTAACTATTTAAAAGATTTTTAAGCTCAGAAAATTGGGATGTTACACCATGTTTCAGCAAAATGGCCATGATGTTGTTCTTTAAAGTTTAGACAAGCATATCGGGTGAAATATAGATAGTAGTTGTGTGTAGCTGTTATTTTTTATACTGAGTTTATCCTAGCCTTTGGATACACAAATTAGTTGGTTCATGTTATTATTGTTATCTCATGATATTTGAGTTATCTTTGGAATATGATTATATTATGCCAGAATCAGTAGATACTAGTAATAATGGTTCTGTTACAGATCATCAGGAGGGGCATAGTAAATTTCCATCATCCATGGCAATCAAAATTTGTGGAGCCAGCGATAAAACAATGTAGCAATCCCTGTGACGTTCATGTAAAAAATGACTCAACTTGCTGATAGAAGACAGCTTAGAGTAACAGCTATCACTTAATAGTGCCGATCGTAGTGATCATCAACCGAAAGAAAGTGGCACGTGATCAATGATGAAATTTCTTCATACATATTTTTTAATGTCCACTGCTAACATTATCTGTATTGATCGGTATGGACTCCTAGTTACATGTTGTACATTCTAAACTGAAGAAATGATGTATCCGTATGTTGATCTTTACATTGTTCAGACTTTCAGCGTCTCACTACTACACATTTATATTGCAACGCCTACACCAATATCCGGATCAACAACAGCAACCAGTGGCTGGAGGCCTGGAACCCTTTCCAGATCATTTCGAACTGAAGGTTCTTCATGACTTCATGTTCTACGGTTATGTCCAAAACTTGCTTTTCAATGGTGTGTTCAGTGGATCCTATCGATTTCAGTAATATTCCTTTTTCAAAATTTCCTAGGTCCAAATTAAACTGATGGTCTCTAGCTGTAAAAATGAGTAGCTGAGGTTGTTTTGCCAAAGAAAATGTCACACATAAACTTCTCTGTTTTGCTCATTTGTAATGGTCAAACCCGTACACATCAAAGTATTTGTGACTTCCTTATATGTATTGTTGTATGTTTCTGAGGTCCAGGATTAGGTATTTTCTATATTTCTTCTAATAATTTAAGATGCATGTATTTGGTCTAGGAATAAATCCATATTACACCCCTGAACTTTGGTCCGAATCCAAAAAACCCCCCTGAACTCTAATACTATTTGGTTTACACCATCGAACTGCCAATACTAGGTCATCCAACCCCCTCGGCCGAAACCACCCGGTTTATCGCCTACGTGGCATCACTAATTAACTCAGGCCCACTGTTAGACACAAATGCAGATAGAGAGAGAGAGCGCGCTTGATTCCTCCCCAAATCTCTCTTCCTCCCCAATCTCTCCTGGCGTCGCCGCCTCTTCGCCAGGCTGCCTCCAGGTTCAGCCCGTGCTGCTCGTCAGCTCCGGCTCCTCCCCGCGTCCACGCGTGCCTCCCCGACTTCCCGTGTGGCTCGGCCCTGGCCCGCCTCCTCTTGGCTTGCCTCTGGCCCAGCTCGTGCACCGTCGCCCTAGCTCGGGCCCGATTGGCCCCTGTGCACCCGGCTTCGGCTCCCTCTGGCCCAGCCGCTGCTTGTTGTGCCCGGCTGTCGGTCCAACGTCGCCTCCGACTTGCCGCTCCTCCCGCCTGCACTCGCCTCTGGCCAACTTGGCCTTCGGCCACCGGCGCCTTGGCCCTGCCTGCCGCCTCCTCTGGCTCCTTCTGGCCCTAGCTCGGTTTGCTACTGAGGTGCATCATCACCTTAATCTCTCCCTCTAGTCCTCTCCCTATTGCTCCGTGATGTGATGAACTGAGAGATATTGTTATGGATGGCTCCCGGTGATAGCTAGTGGTTAGTGTTCTGCGAGCCAGGAGTGCAGCGCAGGTGCTTCAGGTACGGGGCACCATGAAGCAAACAATGTTCACCTGCAAGTTCAGCTGCCGCAGCAACAGCGACCTGCGGAGATCGGTGGTGCAGCCGGAGCGGGAGGCGGCAGGGAAGGAGAGGAAGGGGGTGGTCAGTGACAGCATCGGGAAGGGATCGGCGACGTAGCAAGCCAACGGAGGACGCAGCGGCGTTCGTGGACCTGAGCATACACGTCATGAGTACGCCACATCAGCGAAACATGTACATGTAGATGTCATGTCGTCCAAAACCAGGGTGATTTAGAAAGAGGTGGTGATTTGCTCTAGTTTTAATTATTGAGGGGTGTAAAGTGGACGATTTTTCAATAATTGAGGGGTGTAAAGTGTAAAGTGGTTTAGGAAGAGGTGGTGATTTGCTCCAGTTTCAATAATTCATTTATATAATATGATTTTTTCCTTTGAAAATAGTGTTATTATTATGATTTTCTATTTGATGATTAGTAAACTGGTATTTGAAACACAACACATATAAGTAGTGAAACAATAAAATCAAATATCATGGTCCATTTTATTTTTCCTGTGACGTGGGTTCCAATTTTTCAATAGAGTTTGATGATTGGGATAATAATAATAATATTTGAAACACGATATAACTATGAGAAACAAAAAAAATTCAAACATAATGTCGTTTTTATTCTTAATTTTTTCATATGACGTGGATTCTTACGATATTAGTTCTGTTTTTTTCTTCCGGATCATGCATTCTTACGAGTCGTTGCATTTCCATAGTATCACCATGTCGTCTGACAACGTGGTTTCTTTTGGTGATGATGCCTTGGACCGTCTACAGCGGTCGTTGATTGGTGCTGAAATTTTGTTAGGGAATGGTGCTGAAATATTGAAACCTGCTATTTATGTGCATCTACTTTTCATTCGTCAAACTGAAACTCGGCACCTGAGTTGAGTAAATCATGAAAGGAAATGGAAATGGAGCCTGCTCTTTTTGTCACTATCATTTTGAATGGAATTGGAAGTGAAGACGGTTTCACTGCACGACATTTTGGGATGACTTAATATTAATAGGATTTGACTTTTGACTTACAAAACTCAGCGTGCCTAGCTCTTTGTATTGCCATGCAAACTAGTGCCACCAATGTGTAGCAGCTTTTGGCTGATTAAAGTTGGCCATCCAAGACGAGCGCTACATAGTGATGAGCAAGCATCCATGTACACTACTACAAAAACGTCACATCACATATGGTTGAACAAAACCGTCAGTATTAAATACAATCATAGATGGTTTTTGTTTAGCGATCGTTTGTGTTACTAGCTGCACTAAGAATCATCTATGAAGAGGTAATATCACAGACGGTTCATGTTGAAAACCGTCTGTAATATTTAGTAATATCACAGACGGTTTGTTTTTGAAACCGCCTGTGATAATAAAAACAGATACCATGTCATCCGATTGCTCGTTTAAACACACCACATCATCTCTTCGTCTCCCGCACCGGTCGCTACGGCTCCCATTGTATCTCTTCGCCTCCCGCGTTGGTCGCTACGGCTCTCACGTTTTATAAATAGACATTTGCTTTCGAAAGGGATTTCTCACAAACCTCTTATTTCTTCAAACTGCATGCTCTGGTCGAAATGGCTTCCCTCTTCTTCCTCTCCAGCGCCAACGTCTCCTCTCGTGTCAGCCGTATTGGCCTACATTGTGGTTGTCTACTCGCACCTCTCGGGTCGCAACTTGGTTCAAGCTACGGACAAGCCTTCCGTTCTAGGCCCTCCAATCTACCAGAGACCATAGTGGCCATCAACGGTCGACTGGATCTCCTCCTCTGATGGACCAATGCGAGGGTCTCTAGCATCCGACGACTAAACCTCATCGTGGAGATTGTCCTCTAGAACTACTTTGTCCGCACTAAGGATGCAATCCGGAGAGTCGAGGACGACATCCGGATGGCAGGAGAGCGGGTCAACCTCGTCGAGACAGAGAAGGCCAAGGTTGATGGCCTCTGGGCTATCATGTACTTGATTATGGAGTCCGAATGGCTACAAGAGCGATTGGAGCGTGCAAGACAGCAGGTGGAGGCGTTTGATCAGATTGTTGCTGATCCTGCCACCAATGAAGTCGAGGAGAAAGTTTACGAAGATTTGAAGGCTAAGATAGGATCGCTGATCCTTTTTTATCATTTGTGATGTAAAAACCGTCTTTTTTTATCGCCTCGCCACCACTGAATTGTCGATGGTCTTTGGTAAAGTATATCTTTGTCTTCAATTTTACTGTTTATTACCCTAGAATTTACTTATTTATTGCGAAGTAGGTACCTCATGTGGTTATGTACCCGTGACTCGTTTTAATTAGTTAAGTTCACGGAGAACACCAAAAACGTCACGCCCCATGCCAGTAAAAAAAATGGTTATTTATTGAAACCGTATCACTGATGGTTCTTGACGAGGATTAAAACCTCTATATATTATTTTTAATATATAAAAGACCATACGTCTTCATGGTCGTAACCTTTGAGGTGCACGACCACCGGGTCGAGATTCCGGAGGTTACATAATGGGTACCACCGGTGGACGAAGGCCCAAGCCAAGCTTCCACCGGAGAATCGCCGTAGAAGGTAAGAACTGATTCCAAGGTATATTCTCTACCGTATGATGAATGGAACACGTGCATATTCCATACGACGTATCTTATCCAAGACACACCAGTGAACAACCTCCGTGCGGTTATATGTTTCATAGACATATAACCGCCAAACAGTTGATTATGTATCAACTGTCACTTGACTCAGGCACGCAACGCCGCATCGCGCCTTCTCGGAAATGCGCCACCTCTTCGAGGGCTATTTAAATATGGAACCTGGGCGGATCAAGGAGAGAGGAAAAAAGGCAACAGAAGAAGGAAGACAAAAAGCACAAGCCATAGATTCGTGTAATAGTTCTGAGTTAGCAAGAGGGCAAGCAGAGTCCTTAGGAAATACCTTGTAAATTCCAGTTCATATTAATAAAAGAGCAGTCCCATTATTCCCTGAGATTTCCCACGTCATTTTCTCCTTTTTATTTTCGTAAGATCGACGTCTTGATCGTCGACAGCTGGCGCCGTCCGTGGGGATCGCGGCGTGGAATCTCAGAAGATTTTTCTCTGCTCATCAAATCTTTGTCCATTCCCCGTCTGCGATCGCTGATGCGGTTATGGCGGGAAGTTGGGATGAAGAAAATTGGTTCGACTTGGAGGACTACGCCGACCTCGACATGGATGCATGTATGCGCGCCATGGAGGAAAACGGAATCTCTTCATCATCCTCCTCTGCCGGCTCGCCCAGGGCAGAAATCGGCGAAGACAACCGGATGGATGAAGACACACCGCTACGATCAGTGGCGGTCTCAGAGGAAGTGTTTCCGACCAGTTCGGAACACCCCAAATCCTCAGCAAGCCCGGCCCTTTGGACCGGCAAGAAAGGTGACGAAAATTCAACACCGCAACACGAAGTTCAACATACCTTTGATGCGACCATGGTTGATAGGTACTCACCAGCGGCTTCTAGTAATTCCAGGAGCCAACCAACACTTAGTGACGGTGTCAATGAAACCTCCATTGGTCGTAAACCAAGTGGGGATGATAAAGCTCGACGATTCGATCGATTCGCGAATCAGCCGAGGTCCTTCCAAAAACCTCAGGAGGTGCTGATCACCGACTGCTCTCCGTCGTGGAAGATTCTCACAGAAGCTCTGAGAGGCTCTCCGTTGATTACGATGGAAGCTCATCATAGGACCGCTGCTGGAAGCACGAGGTCAATGCGATCGGAGATACGGATCACAATGTTGTGTACGGTCCTCCACACATTGCCTCGCCACCACGTCCTAATGGAGATGGTACGGGTGGTCAAGCACCAAATGCCGGAGGTGACAGAACTGGTAGATGTTCACCAGTTAATACGCTTGATCCTTCCCAAACCAATGTGAGGGACCGGGCAAGATCCACCAAAAGGTCGGAGGATGTAAGCCATCAAACACCTTCTTCTGGCAGAAATCCCTCGAGACCTTCGATAACTATACAAAACCTGCAGCGAGTCAGGGATATTTTAAATACTTCGACCTCGCCTCGGCGATGACTCCGTGTTTTGCCCAACTCGCAGTCAAGTATCGGAGATTATCCAAACCAGACAATGCAGCGCCAGAAGCTTATCGGGAACGAAGGCACCCGCAAAGTCAGACCATGACTTCATCACGGCATTCTTCCCAAAGCAGAAGCCTACATGGTCGCATTGGGGATCAATTGACATCGCGACCACCTCGACGATTCCGACCAACCATCCACGACGGAGGAGATTATTTCAAGAATCATCGCCATCACCGTCGAGGCGAACCATCGCTTGACACGTGATCTCCGCATCATCCGAGCGAGCAAGTGGTCGGCGCTTTACTAACGCCCACGACTCGATCGGATATTGGAGCATCGATAATGCTTCTAGAAATCGATCTCCAACCGACATAAATCAAATACTTTTCAAAGAAGGCGCCACGAAACTATCATAGTCGCGAGCTTTCTCGTGAGGCTCGGTCATCGTTGGCCAAATAGGTTCGACGGCCAATATGGATAAATTCAATGGGACCCAAAATCCCTTAGAATTTCTCCAGATATACACCACCGCTATCAGAGCTGCAGGTGGTGATGAAAATGTAATGGCGAATTATCTTCCTACAGTATTAGAAGGATCAGCCCGATCTTGGTTGCTTAACCTTCCGATCGGATCCGTATACTTGGGAGCAACTCTGCGACCTTTTAATTGCAAATTTTCGAGTGCGTATGATCGCCTCGAAAGGAAGACGATCTCCATAGGATACGGCAAAATCAAACGAGACTCTCCTAAATATTAAAAGATTTAGCCAAGTCCGTAACTCAATACCAGAGGTCGCGAGAATCTTCCGTTATCCAAGCCTTCAAAGCGGGATTAAGAAATCGAAGGTTTACGGAGGATTTAGCTATACATCCTCCACGAACAACCATCGAGCTCTTCGACATGGTGACAAGTGCGCCACGCCGATGAAGCGGTCGAGTGGAACAAGTTGTTGATCGAAGGATAATATCCCCAACCCGCTTAGATAGGGCGGAAAAGAAACTAAAGAAGACTTTCAAGAAAAGAAACATGGCGAGCCAACGACAAAGAGGTTCTCGATTGTTCTGAAAAATCTACAAAAGGAAGAAAAGATTATATTGGTCGTGGCAAGGCCAAAGCTCCACTAATGGTTACAAGAAAAACAAAAATGGTGTCCTCTTCATCGCCAGCGAGACACGATTTGCGTAATTGTCGCGCTTGGCAAAAGAAGTCGGAAGATTATTATGCGGTAAAGGACCACTCCGTCGATTCAAGAGCTCGGGAAACAAGCTCCAAGAAGGACAAAGATGGTGACGAAGAGATGGAGTACCAAGAACCTCGGACACCGTTGATGTGATCTTCGCGGTCTTCTTCGTGCGAGTCCGACGCCACCAAAGCCATAGAGCGAGAGGTCAACCTTACCGAACCTTCGATCGCCGTTAAACCTTCAAGGTGGTCGGAGACAATAATCTCCTTCAAAAAAAAGAAAGCGCGACCTATTCCTTTCAATTCGACCTACTATTAATAATCGCAGGTTTCCAATTTGAATATTCATATATTCTATTTTGCAAGTGCTTTAGAAGATATGCAGATTCCCAAATCCAAAGTAAAACCGGTGAAATATGCCTTTCACGGCATAGTGCCTGGGTCTAATCGCTAAACCAATAGGGCACTTGTCCCTACTAGTTACGTTCGGAAAACCCGACAACTTCCGAACATAAAAAGTTTCATTCGATGTGGTGAACTTCAAGACTGCATACAATGCAATTCTCGGTCGTCCGCTTTAGCAAAGTTCACGATAACCACGCATTACGGTTATCGAGTTTGAAAATGCCGGACCGAAAGGTGTAATCACGGTCCGAGGTGATCGTAAGATAGCCTACGCATGCGATCGGAAGTGTTTAGAGTGGTCGATGAACTTCCACCGGGAACTAACACCGTTAACATGCGGTCAAAAGTTCAAGGCGAAGATGACACCAAAACCTTCCACCGGTTGAAAGAGGTACAACTCGATGGAAGCGCTTCTCGAGGGTGCCAAGATACCGGTCGGGACAGACTCGACCTAAATAGGAAGAGTCGCTCGTCTCCTTCCTCCGAGCTAATCGGGGCGTATTCGCATGGCGGCGTCCGACATGCCCGAGTCCCGTGGAGGTGATCGAGCATAGGCTAGCTCTGACCTAACAAAAAACCGGTCAGCGAAGCTACGGCGTTTACTTTGATCGAAAAGAAGCAATCGATCGAGATCAACAAGCTTCTCAAAGTCGGGTTCATTCGTGAGGTCGACCACCCAGAGTGGCTCGCCAATCTGTAATGGTTAGAAAAGCCAGCGGAAATGGCGAATGTGTATTGACTTTACAGATCTTAATAAAGCTTGTCCGAATGATGACTTTCCCTTCCTCGCATTGATCAACTTGTAGACTCTACTTACGGTGTGAGTTGTTAAGTTTTTGGATGCTTATTCGTGGTACCACCGATCAATATGAGTAAACAAGATGAAGAGAAACTTCCTTTATCACCCCATATGGTACTTATCTGTTATGTAAAAATGTCATTTGGTCTCAAGAATGCCGGTGCAACATTCCAAAGGTTGATGCAAAAGACCTTTAGCCCTCGGTGGGTCGGAATCTTGAAGCCTACGTTGATGATCCGTCATTAAAAGTGTCAACGGCTGGGATCATATTCTAGACCCGCAAGAGACTTTCAATAACTTAAGACGTCATAACCTTAAGTTAAATCCAGAAATGTGTGTTGAGTTTCGTCGGAAAGCTTCTTGGGTTCCTAGTTTCAGCTAGAGGCATTGAAGCAAATCCAACAAAATCGCGCCATCGATCGGATGCGCGATCCAACCACAAAGAAGGAAGTCCAGTTAACCGGTTGTATGGCGGCGTTAAGTCGTTTCATAGCACTTAGGCGAAAAAGGACTACCTTTCTTTAAGCTTCTCGGAAACATGGGAGTTTCAATGGACTAAAGCAAGCAAGGCACATTTGAAGAATTAAAATGGTACCTTACGAGTCCTCAATCTTAGTTTCTCCAAGATTGGGAGAAACATTACTAATTTACGTGGTACGCAACGCCACAAACGGTTAGTGGTGTAATGGTCGTAGAACAAGACAATGTTCAACGACCAATATATTACGTAAGTGAAGTCTTACATGGACCAAAGAAAGGTATCCGCAGTACAAAAATTGCTCTATGGTGTCCTTATGGCTTCAAGGAAACTAAGGCATTATTTTCGTGCCCACAAAGTGGTCGTACCTCTTCGATATCCCTTGGTCAAGTCCTCGGAAACAGGAGTCATCGGACGAATATCAAAATGGGCGGTTGAGCTTGGGGCGTTCGATCTCCATTTTGTCCCACGAACGACAATCAAGTCCCGTGCAATAGCGAATTCATTGCCGAATGGACAAACCCCGAACCCACCCAAGGGCCCGAGTGCGAGCACCACGACGAGTGGACAATGTACTTCGATGGTTCCTTGATGTTGCATGGCTCTGGGTCGGGTCGTCTTGATTTCCCCTCTTGGCGAACAAATAAAGTCGCCATTCGGTTTAACTTTCCGCTACTAACAATGTGGCGAAATATGAAGGTTTATTGGCGGACTTGAGCGGCTCGCTCGCTCGGGATTCGCAGATTGCTAGTGAAAGGCGATTCTCAACTAGTAGCGAATCAAGTAGGGAAAGAGTATCAATGCTCTAGTACCAAGATGTCATCATATCTGGTGGAAGTACGGAAACTCGAAAAGCATTTCTTCGGTTTCCAGATCCAACACATTCCTAGAAAGGAAAACTTTCTGGCAGACCAGTTGGCCCGGATGGCTTCCACACGGACATCCGTCCCGCTCGGAGTTTTTCTCGAGAAACTCGATTCACCCTCGGTAGTCGAGCCTTCCGAGGACATAGATGTTAGCAAGGAGGTTGCACACCTCGATTCTGCGAACATGGATGCTCCACAGGTCGATGATGGTTGGCGCCATCACGATCACGGTAGAGATTGGATGACATCGATCTACAATTATCTTCAGCATGACCTAATTCCAGAAGATGATGTAGAGGCTGATCGCATTGCACGAAAAGCCAAATCATACACTCTCATTGAACATACCTTGTATAAGCGAGGATCTCACGGAGTGTTGATGAGATGCATATCTCACTCGGATGGCATTAAATTGCTAGCCGAAATTCATGGAGGAGTCAGTGGAGCACATCATTCCTCTGTAACTTTGGTTGGTAAAGCCTTTAGGCAAGGATACTCTTGGCCAATCGCCCTTCATGATGCAAAAGAGCTCATGACGGCGCGTATAATGTCGGGCTTCATAGTCGACAAGTACATCAGCCGTCTCAAGCTTTGCAAACAATTCCTCTTTCTTGGCCTTTTGCAACCTGGGGACTGGACATTCTGGGACCTTTCCCAAGAGCACCCGGGGGCTTTGAGTTCCTGTTCGTTATGATTGACACGTTCACTAAATGGATCGAAGCCGAGCCGGTTGTAAAAACTACAACTGAAGCCGCCAAGAGGTTCCTAATAAAAAGCGTGATTACACGGTTTGGTGTACCCAGTCGTATAATCACTGATAACGGTGCCCAGTTTTCAAGCAGCAATTTCCAGGAATTCTGTGAAGAACTAGGTATCAAGATACATTTCGCTTCTGTTGCTCATCCACAGAGCAATGGAGCAGTTGAGCGAGCCAATGGTATCATAATGCAAGGGATCAAATGACGAGTATTCGATCAGTTAATTCAGCGGTCAGGAGCTTGGGTTCAAGAACTTCCTTCTGTATTATGGGCCGTTCGTACCACGACTAGTCGTGCGACCGGTGAAACACCATTCTTTATGGTTTACGGAGCCGAAGCCATGCTTCCTCCAGAGCTTAAAATTGGTTCTGCTCGAACTGATTCCTTTTCCGAAAGTGATCAGTGTGAACGACGACTTGACGACATCAATTTCCTTGAAGAACGATTTAAACCAAGCTTTGCTACGATCAGCGATCTACCAGCAAGCCATGCGTCGGTACTACTATCGTAAGGTGCAACCTCGCAGCCTAATCAGAGGTGATTTGGTTCTTAGAAAATTCGTAACCAAGCGGTGCAATAAACTTTCACCTAAGTGGGAAGGTCCATACACCGTGGTCGGTTACCCGCCAGATCGGTGCGATTAGCTATGACCGATGGGCAAGTTTTGTCTAATTCTTGGAATATTGATCAATTGCGTAAGTTCTATGTTTAATTTCATGTATTTCATTTACATTCTTTTTTCAATAAAGATGCTTTTCCTTAAAAACGATAAGTATGGTTGTTTATGCTTATTATTTGTCGCATCTGGTCGTATGCCATTCCCGTTGCTGGTTGGTCGGAGAAGACTCTCATTCTCTCCGATATTCCTTTCAGTAGGATCTCCACTACTCATGGTTGCTGACTTGAATATCACCAACCACACTGGTTTTAGACGTGATCATTGCTTCAATGATACACACGCACGACCAAACATTCTTTTCTTAAAGAATCATACGAGTATGAGGAATACCAACTCAGACGGTTTACTTGGTTTTCGTTTCTTTCTTGAATTTGAAGATTGTTATTTTATTTCAACATTCTGTTCTAATCAAGTTTGGCTACTGGTCGGGACACAGAAAGCCTCCTGGTCGAAGTCTCTCCTCTCTGCACGTGGTCCCGCCATGCGGAAGGAGCTTCCTAGTGACGGTCCTTTTCCTACGATCCTCGCCGATCGGATTTGATCATGAGCACGTTTAGCGACATATTTTAACAAATCTTTAGTTCTTGAGATTCGATCGACCAGATCTAAATATTTTCTAAACAACGGTACTTATCTCTTCTTTTCTTTTTCTTGCATACATTCTTAATGCATATCTTCTTATCAAAAATCCGGTCTTTGTTATGTCTTCCGACTACAAGTGGTATTTCATAGTACTTGATAATGGACAAGATCTAGACTAGTCGAAATCGTCGATGGTTCCACCACATGATTTCCTAGTATTTTCTAGATCGTTGTCATAGACATTATCAACACTCTTACCATGGTCATCGTTATTACTCAATTTCTGGTCTCTTCGCTTTCTTTTAGTAACGCTCATCTACTAACATAAGCGATGGGGCTAGAAGATATATGAGTATTTAACAACATTGACAAAGCAGGATCTTCTTTGACAAAGGTAAGTTTTTCATTTTACATAGCCTAATATTACATCTGTTTACATATTAGGACCTCCTGATCGTCGCTATGAGATGGAGATCCGACTTCCATTTCCCCTGCAACTTTCTCTCCGAGAGGTTTTACTTCCTCGAGAAGTTTTGTTGCTTCACTCTCAGAGCAGTCGAAGTCCTCTTCCACACTTTAAGGTTAACAGAGGGATCGGAAGCCTTTAGTTTTGCTAAAGCAACACTAACTCCAGTTACAATAGCTTCCTTCATTGTCTGGTTATGGTTTTCCCTCATAGTTTTGAGCGGACCTTTGAGATCTTCCAAAAGTTGACCAAAGTAGTCCATCTTTTCGTTGGATCTCTAAAGAAGGCAAGCTTGATCCGATCCCATATCGAAGATCATCTTGTTAAGAGCCTTGATCTTCTCATCAAGGCCAAATACAAAAGCTTCCTTTGAGCCACGCTCAAAATCGAGGGTCTTCTCCGCTCGTTCAAGTGCTACAGTTTTTTCTGCACGAGTAGATAAACAAAATTAATGTACTCTTTACAATTGGAGTTATGGAATATCGTTAGGTCTCGACCGATTACCTTTGATTTTCTTCTCACAAGAGTCGAAAACCTCTTTTGCTGGTCATCGCATGCTCGATCGACCGGTTTTTACTCTGATTTTCTTCCCCCAGCTTTATTATTAGGGCTTCCTTGGCCTTGATCTCTTCTTTAATTTTCTCTAAATCTATCAAATATGATAGAAAGAGAAGGATAATCTATAAGGAGAATCAAGATAATAAACCTTAGGAGATCAAAAAGATAAATGTACTTACTTCTCAGATCGGAGTGTTTTTGCTCTAAAGTTTTTATTCGCTGGGTTAGTCCTCCGATCACAGCATAGTTTTCGACCAAATGCTAGAAAAACAAAAATTCCTTTCTTTAGCAAGCTTTCAAAGAAACTGCAAAAGAAAGAGTTGTAAGGATGGTCGTAGAACACTTACCCGAATTGCTATATCATTATATTCGGAAAAGATGGTATCTGGACCAATCTTAGCTTGATGGTTCGATATCTTTCCCCAGGCTTCATCAAGTTCCTTATCCTCGATAAATCGGGGAGAAAAAGGGAATTTGTTAACCTGAGAAGTATTTCCTGGAGGAGGTGGAACCTGTTGAGGGTCTCTGGGATGACTACCTCCGGAGAAGGAGTAAGGATTACTAGAGGATCTGAGCGGATCTCAAACCTGCTCGGGGCTTCTTTGCTACTTCATCCTCGGTAGTTTTGCTTTAGGAGTATCACAGTCGAGCCTCCACGACCACCTCTACCTCGGGAACTTTTTCTGAGGGTGCTCTGCCTGACACGGCCGAACACCGAAGATCTAGAACGAGAGAGAGAGAAGGTAAGGAAGATCCAAGGTATGTATAAATACGACCTCTTCATTTTATATATATACCTTGTTGTTTTTCTGAATTTACCCTTGTAGCGCATCGAAGTGAAGTTCGTTCTTGTTGCCTTCCTCTTCTTATCAATCGATTTCACCAGCTCTAAACCGGTAGGGTTGACTAGATCTTGCACATCCACTGATCGGAAATCGGAAGCGATATCCGCGACCATTTGGTCGAGGTCCCTGATCGCCGGGTCAGTAGATGTAGATTCGTCTACCTCCACAACAGATGGCCTCGATGAGGCACCGGAGGGTTCTCGCGACCTTCTTTGGAAGGTATGACGACCGCCAAATTCATCACCAAAGATAGTTAGACGATGAACATAATTTATCCAGAATATTATTTGTGTTCGGTTACCTACCTCTGGAGTGCTGACATCCTGTATGGTCGAAGGGGAGATTGGATCATCAAATGGCTCACATCTTTCAGTGGCCTCGTTGATTCTCAACCCAACTGACTACACATCAAAGAGGGTTTATGGTATACCGATCAAAAATAATATGTACGTCAATAAGACAGCAGTTGATATTTTTTACCTTAAGTCTTTCAATCCTTTCTTCAGCGGAAACAGCCGCTAAGATCCGAGGGAAACTAGCCTTATCGCCAGGCTCTCCGGCGCAGATCATCTTGATCCGGCTTCTAATCTCATCAGAAGATAGAGCTGTAAAGGTAAGATGAAAGATTTAAGGATACGGAAATAATTAACTGAGATAGGAAAACTGGTCGGAATCGTTAATGGCTTACCATTTTTAGAATCTCTGGTCGTATCATCACGACCAATGTACCAGAGCATCTTATGTGCTCGGGCCTTCAAAGGGCTAACCCGGCGCGTGGAAAAATCCTTCACCACATGCCAAGATGTTAGACCTTTGACACTAAGAAGCTTGATTGCTTCAGCCCATTTCCCTACATTTCCCTCTTTCTCTGTAGAGGAGCGCCATCTCGGATTCTCGACCGCCTTCTTACCAGAATAATAAAGGCTGTCTTTCTTCGTGATCTTCATATAGAATCAGCTCTTCTTCCACGACGACCACGAAGATTTTGAGTACATAGAAATGTACTCATCAGCTTTTCCATCATGGAGACGCAAGGTGCACTCTCCAGGCATCCCAATCGCTTTTCCGGACTTTGTCATCCTGTAGTAGTACCTGAATAGATCCAAATCTGCTGGAATCCCCAAGTACGCTTCGCAGAGATAGATAAAAATACTGAGATTGGCGATGGCATTGGGAGCCAGATTCACCAATTCAACTCCATAATACTCCAAAACTTGAGGAAGGAAGGAGTGAATTGGTAGCCGAAATCCGCATTCGATATATGCGAGAAAAACAGGAATTTCTCCATCTTCACTGCTCGGGGAATGTTCCCCAAATGCGGATCTCCAAGAAATCACATCCTTGCTGGGGAGCATCCCGATCTTCTCCAGATTCTCCAACTTTTTCTCACTTAGGTCGGAAACCGACCAGTTGGTGATTTGGTCCGACATGGTTAGGTTCTTTTTGGGTGAGAAAAGCAAAGGAGGTCGGAGGTAGTTTTTACTCGGAAGATGAGAAAAGAAAGGAGGAAGTGAAAAAACCCTAAGTTTACAAAGGGGTTTTATAAGCTTCAGAAATCCTAAACCGTAATAAGGAGTTACCCAAAAAAGTCCAACGGACATAGAAACTCTTCAAATCCCAAGGCAAAGTTCTCAACTTTAAAGTGAATACAAACCGCTTCAAATGCCCTTGTATTTAATAAGCGTCATCCCGATACGATTTCATCGGAAGAAAGGTGTTCACACGACCTATTCATTTAAAGTTCGGGGCTAGCTGACGAGGATTAAAACCTCTATATATTATCTTTAATATATAAAAGACCATACGTCTTCATGGTCGTAACCTTTGAGGTGCACGACCTCCTTTGGTCGTAGAGATTCCAGAGGTTACATAATGGGTACCTGGTGGACGAAGGCCCAAGCCAAGCTTCCACCAGAGAACCGTCGTAGAAGGTAAGAACCGATTCCAAGGTATATTCTCTACAGATGATGAATGGAACACGTGCATATTCCATACGACGATCTTATCCAAGACACACTAGTGAACAACCTCCGTGCGGTTATATGTTTCATAGACATATAACCGCCAAACAATTGATTCAGATCAACCGTCACTTGACTCACTGCACGCAACGCCGCATCGCGCGCTTCTCGGAAATGCGCCACCTCTTCGAGGGCTATTTAAAGATGGAACCTGGGCGGATCAAGGAGAGAGGAAAAAAGGCAACAGAAGAAGGAAGACAAAAAGCACAAGCCATAGATTCGTGTAATAGTTCTGAGTTAGCAAGAGGGCAAGCAGAGTCCTTAGGAAATACCTTGTAAATTCTAGTTCATATTAATAAAAGAGCAGTCCCATTATTCCCTGAGATTTCCCACGTCATTTTCTCCTTTCTATTTTCGTAAGATCGACGTCTTGATCGTCGACAGTTCTATTATAGAATCGTCTGTGATATGACGGTTCCATAATAGAACCGTCTGTGATATCCCTTTATTAATAGGAGCTCAATCGCTAGGATTTGCGCCCTAACTCATCACTCCCTATCGCCCTTACTCTCACCCGTTCCCCTTCCCACTCGAGTGCCCCTGACCTCGACGCCACCACCCGAAGCCTCCTCCTCGACGGTCGCCCCCAAGTCGTGCCTTCTCCCCGACCCCGTCGCCGACGCCGCCCTTCTTCCCGTCGCCGTTAGTTGTGACACCACGGTTCACTGCACAAGACACTCTTAGTGTCACCATCGTGACACAACTATGGTGACGCTACCGCCGTCGCCAAATCTGCCTTCCCCTCTTCGTCCTCTCCCCCGGCGTGTGTGACTCCGGCTACCTCTCTACCGACCTCCCCCGGCTACCTTTCCACTGACCTCCCCCGGCTACCTCTCCACCGACCTCGGCCTCGGCTACCTCACCACCGACACCGACGATGTCGAGGTAAGATATTATTTTCTCATTTTTCATTCTCTGTTGCTTCAATTTTTTGGTTTGAGTTTAACTTGTTTACTGCTGTGGGTTATTGTTGCTTATGCATACATAAAGGAGATGGATGTGGTGAGCAACTGTCTGTGGTCGATTTGTCGTTTGCACTGGGGTAACTACTCCCCTTTACTCTCTATCACTTTCCCTCCCCCTTGCTCTGTGATGTGGGTGATGAATGATGTGGGCTATAGTGGGTGTTTTGTGATGGTTGGATGATATGGGTGGGTTCTCCATGTATGATGTTGGTTCATAAGATGTGGTTCGGATGGGGCAAAACATCAGTCTGTACATATACAAATTTTTGTACATGCAACTAATCTTATGGTATGTTCCTATATGGTATTCTGGTTTTGAATGCTGCAATTAACTTTTCATATTTGTAAAGGTTAGGCTAATTTGTAAAACTATAATTAACATACAAATTTCTGAAATATTTACCTAGCTTGTGCCTCTGATCATCAATTATTTATTAGTTGGTGTGTATTCTATTCCAAAACAAGACCAAATGAGTCAAAAACTAATGCAACACCTCTTCACCTATCTCGCCATTCCATTCCTGATTTATTCTCTATAAAATCTCAAAGTAGTGGCTGCTTGTGCCTTCAAAACTAGCTTTATATATATATATATATATATATATATATATATATATATATCCTACTCCTAGGAGTATGTACTCCACTTCAATATAACATTTAAGAATATATTATACTTCTTTATCACTTTCAGTATACTTGAATACCAATTATAAGATACTCCAATGTGACTTGATCGAAAAAATTTCATTAGAGCCCTTTGTTTTTGCTATATACCCTTTTTCATACATAAAAGAAGTATATACACGGATTTTGGTATGAAAAGTGAATTTTAATGAAATTTTTCATGAAACTCACTTTGGACTATCTTATAATCATTATTGGAGTATACTCAAATATATCATATATTTGAGTATACTCCAATAATGATTATAAGATAGTCCAAAGTGAGTTTCATGAAAAATTCATTAAAATCCACTTTTTTATCAAATTTTGTGTATATACTTCTTTTATATATGGAAAAATGGTATATAGAAAAAAAATAAAGGGCTCCAATTATTTTTTTTTTCAATCAAGTTGCATTGGAGTATTTTATAATTGGTATTTAAGTATACTGAAAGTGATAGAAAAGTATAATATATTCGCTATGGTATATTGTTGAAAGTAGGAGTACATACTCCTAGAGTACGAACGACATCCTATATATATATATATATATATATATATATATATATATATATATATATATATATATATATATATATATGAAAATGGTATGGTACTTTGGGAGTACGTACTCCACCTCTCATATACCACTTAAATTGTATGATGATACCTCTTTATCAATTTGAGTATACTCCAATAATAATTATAAGATACCCCAAAGTTAGTTCCATGAAAATTTCATGAAAATCCACTTTTATACCAAAACTGTATATACTTCTTTTTGTATGAAAAGGGTATATAGAAAAAATAAAGGGCTCCAATAAAAAAATTTCGATCAAATCACATTGGAGTATCTTATAATTAGTATTCAAGTATACTAAAAATGATAAAGAAATATAATATATTCGTTTAAGTGGTATATTAGAAGTGGGAGTACATACTCCTGAGTAGTGTCTATATATATATGGGTATATATATATATATATATATATATATATATATATATATATATATATATATATATATATATATATATATAGGAAACCTTTTTCCTACTCCTGGGAGTAGTTACTCCCTATTCCGTATCTCACATATCTCACAACGTAGGGAGTATCTTGCGCAACCGAGAGTATATATGTGTAGTATACAAGTATATAAGACCATATAGGTGGTATTTACATATTTTCAGAGGTGGTATGTACAATTTTTAGACATACTCCTTTTTATGTGCGAATATGAGGTATTTACAAAATATGCTAAAAACTATGGACTCTCTTGCAAATTTTTCGTATAGTTCACATTAGAGTATCTTATAATTAGTATATGAGTATACCCAAAGTGATAATAGAGTATGTCAAGTTCTTTTAGGTGGTATATCAAAGGTGGGAGTAACTAGGAGTACGTACTCCCACCTCTCATATACCACTTAAATCATACGATGACACCTCTTTATCTATTTGAGCATACTCCAATAATGATTATAAGATACCCCAAAGTGAGCTCCACGAAAAATTTCATTAAATTCCATTTTTTATAGCAAAATTTGTGTATATACTTCTTTTATATATGAAAAAAGGTATATAGCAAAAAACAAAAGGCTCCAATGAAAATTTTTCAATCAAGTCGCGTTGGAATATCTTATAATTGGTATTTAAGTGTACCAAAAATGATAAAGAAGTATAATATGTGTGTTTAAGTGATATATTGAAAGTGGGAGTACATACTCCTAGGAGTACGAAACGAGTGTCCTATATATATATATATATATATATAGGGACGTATCTACTGCTAATGGATAATTCAGTGCTAAGGTGCTAATGCCAATCTTGACCGTTGGATTTGGATTGAACAACCAAGATTAATGCAGTATCTCATCTGCAAACCATTTAATTACCTTGTATGCTCCCACATCCAATGCGTCTTCATTAATGCACCTTCATTAAACACCCTGCATGTTTCCACATCCAACGGTCAAGATGCAGATTTAACGGTCAAGATTGGCATTAGTACCTTAGCACTGAATTACCCATTAACACTAGATACGCCCCTATATATATATATATATATATATATATATATATATATATATATAGTTCCTAATCCCTTGTTAGCTAACTCGAGACCTGAATTCAGCTAGCTAGCTTGCTCCTTGGGTATTCATCCTAAATGTTCCGGAGAAACCATAGCCTACTTCATCGAACATGACACACTAAAGTGTGTGATTTGCTTCATGCCAATCCTCTAAGTGCTTTGTAGAACCCTCCTAAACCACGACCTCAGAAGTAATAGCAGTAGAACTAAAGTTGAAGTTATTAATTATAAGTATGTAATTATCTTTAAACCCAACAAGAACACCAAACAACTTGAGTTCTGGTTTATATGTAAGGATGGTGTCACCGTAGAACTTGACATCAAAGAATGGTTGGTTACTGATACATGAAGCCACTTCCCAGTCGGAGTACCGGCGCGTCCACACCACTTTCTGAACATAGCGACGTCCAACTACCTATCGATGACATCCAGGTGAACGTGTGGACATCCAATTACCTGGATGTTGTCGATAGGTAGTTAGACGTCGCTATGTTCAGAAAGTGACGTGATACGTAGGTACTCCGATTGGGAAGTGGCTTCATGTATCAGCAACCAACCATTCTTTGATGTCAAGTTCTACGGTGAGGCCATTCTTACATATAAATCAGAACTCAAGTTGTTTGGTGTTCTTGTTGGGTTTAAAGACAATTACATACTTGTAATTAATAACTTTAACTTTAGTTCTACTGCTATTACTTCTGAGGCCATGGTTTAGGGGATTCTATCAAGTACTTAGAAGATTGGTATGAAGCAAATCACACACTCCAGTGTGTCATATTCGACGAAGTAGGGCGTGGTTCACCTGCACGTTTATGATGAACACCCAAGGAGCGAGCTAGCTAGCTGAATTCAAACCTCGAGTTAGCTAACAAGGGACTATGAAATAATATTATATATATATATATATATATATATATATATATATATATATATATATATATATATATATATATATATATATATATATATGAAGTTGGTTTTAAAGGCATAAGCATCCATTGCTTGGAGACTTTATAGAGAAAAGATCATCATAGATGGTTTCATCAACAAATCATCTGTGATACATCAGCTATCACAGATAGTTTCATCTACAAACCGTCTGTGATATATCAGCTATCACAGACGGTTATGAGTTAATAACTATCTGTGATAATCTGCATCACAGATGGTTCAAAAATCATCTGTGATGATCTCATGTCATTACTGATCTATAAACTCAGATGACTCACAAAACCATCTGTGATGACGTTTTTGAACTGTCTGTGAAGACCTTTTCTGTAGCAGTGGTACTTTCATCCTCACTGGAGTGATTCAAGTTATAGCTATGGGCCCACATACGAGTTCACAGATTTAACGGCCCATAGAAATCATATACGTAGATTCGTATCGAATCATACTTTCATAATATTATAAATTTTATTGGGTTTTATAAATATATAATAATATTAATTAGTGGTTAAAATTGTATAGGTGCAAAATAGAGAACATTGGATGTATTGGCCTATAGAGCATCTTAATTCAAAATAGCCCTCTTAATCCGAAATTCCAAATTTGGCCTCCCGATTGTATGCGTCTGCGCGTATCCGAGCGGCATTAGGAGAGGTAATGCGAGCGAGAGCGCAGCGAGCACCGCTGCCGCAATCGGCAAAGAACCGACTTGTCGCGCTCAGCGGCAGCGAAGAGAACTCGCCGCTTTAGCGCACGGCAGCAGGTTGCTCCTCGCCACGCGCCGCCGAAGCGACGCAGCTGCCCGGCCGTCACTTGCTGCCGCGCGCTTTCTTCTTTATTAGGCACGGCAGCAGTTGTCGCTGCCACACGCCGCCGAGCGATGACCGGCCGGCCGTCACGGCCCGCGCGACGCGCCGCTGCTAGGAGCGCCACGGCCCGCTCTGCTCTCCTTTTGATTTTCGTTTGCATGCGACGCGCAGTATGACCACCTAGGCCCTCGTGTGTTTTGGCGCTTCTCTTTCGCTTGCCTCGCGCATTTGGTCGAAGTGCATAAACGAGTGAAACGCAACGCTATTTTTAGTTAGAAGCAAAGAGAAAGAGAGCCGAGAGAAAGATCGAAAGAGAGCCGTAGAGGAAGAGAGTTCTCAAGAGAGTTCTCAAGAGAGAAAGAGAAGGAATAAGCCAACCAGATAGAAGTTGAAGTTACGTAGTTGTGCATCGTCTTGTGAGCATCAAGAAAAGGTAAGTGTCATTTGCATCCGCTACGCTTTTAGCTAGTTTTAGCAATGCGATTAGGATGTAATTAGATGAATTGTACTTTCTTTTTATAGCAACCGAGTAGTTATAGTTGTGTAGTCGGTGTATTTGGATTTAGCGTTCAGACATAAAATTGGAAGACTTAGTGTGATTAGCACGTCATTACGATATAATTAGATGATTTGTAGTTTCTTATTGCAACTAAGTAGTTATAGTTGTGTGTTGGTGTATTTTGACTTAGTGTTTGGACATGAAATTAGAAGACTTAGTGTGAGTTAGCAGTTAGCAATGTGAGTAGGTAGCAATTAGTTGATTTAGCAAACTTATTATTGGTACTGTTGTAAATTAAATATAGTTAGCAATGTACCTTCCAGTGAGGAGATAACTCCAGGTGAGAGAAGCGTTGGAGGAGGAATGGGAAGGAAAGAACGATGGGGAATGATGGATGGCAGGTAGGATATTTCGGTGGTGAGGAGATAAGGGAGAGATAAATGTAATTACTGTGATTAGCACGTAATTAGAAGATTTAGTGTCGCTGACGGTCGGGTCCCACCGAACACATGCGTGGTCCATGGACCCTTGACCGGGCATGTTGACCTTTGGTCCATGCAGTATGCCATGGACCGAGTTAATGACAAACGGGCCTCACCTGTCAGTAGGCTTTTAATTAGAAAATTAAATGAAAAGAACAGCATGCAGAGATATCGCATGTCGATGGTAGAGGTTAGGTTTAGCTCGAGTATAAAAGTTTTAAATGCATTAGGAATTTGTAAAGTGATTTAGTTTTGCATCGAAATTCATACAATTTTAAAAAAATCATAACTATTTGATAGTAACTTCAAATTTAGTGAAACCAATTTTGTTGGTTTCATTTTTATTGTACTTTAAGTGGATGTCATATGCACATGTGTTAGGTACTTCATGGCGAGATTCAAGATCTATTCAGTATTCCACGGGAGCGCTCGTCTGTGACGGACCGTATGGGGCGGACTGTCGAATGCGGCGGACGGCGATCCGGGCGCTGGTCCAAGGACATGAGCCTCTCGGAGCTAAGGCGGTGCGTGCGGTCCGCGTTCGATCGCGCCACTGCAAGGATGAAGTTGCGCATCGAGGCGTTGTATGTCTCGGTGGTGGGTGATGGAGGGGAGACCGTTTGGCAACTTATGAAGGTGACAAGTGACGCTTCATGGGCCAATTACATGGGGGTTGTTTGCAACCCTGCTGCCGCGATCTTTGCGCGGCCCATGGTATATGTTCAGTTCGTGGAGAGGACGGGGACATCCGATGTGGGTGGTTCCGTGAGGTTGCCGTGAGGAGGAGCTGCGTTGGTCTCCGATGTTGGAGGAGGCGTGGGCGAGAAGTGGGCAATGGAGACACGAGGAGGCGTGCCGATAACCGAGCCCAACGAAGGAGTGGAGAGATGGTGGGCAGCCGTATTGATTGCCATGAGTACCGCCGACGGTGGAAGAGATGAAAGCGAGGAAGAGGAGGACGGAAACAACGATTCAAGATGAGGAAGACAGAGAAGCCGCTACTGGGTGTTGTTGGTGGTGTTGTGACCACCGACACCGCCTTCGTCCTCTAGATTGGGCGACGTCGCAGCGACATCGCTAGTCTTGCCACGGCCGAGTTGGCCGATGGGGTTCAATGAAGACACCACCTCGTAGGCGCGCTTCCTAACAAGAGCGCCGCCAAAGATGCCATTGCCGAATCGCCATTAACATTGGCGAGCGTGTCGGGTGCAAAGGTCCAACCCGACACCTACATCGTTAGGTGTGTTGAAGAATCTCAGTCTTGGCAAGGTCCGTGCGCAGCGGTTCACGCGCCGCAGTGCGGATCCGGATCACGATGGCCGGAAGGACCACACTTGTGAGCTAGCGAGGCGCTTCATAGGCACCGCAGCGTGACATCCTCGTATGTTGCCCGGCTGATAAGCCACCTCGTGGTGAAGATGTTGGCATTTCCCAAAGCTTCTAATGGCGGAGGTTGCCAATATGGTGGGGTTCCAAGTGAGCTATAAGATCGGCATGGCGGGCGGCGGAAGGTCGTGGAGAGAATGTTCGCACATTCAAGAGGCTTATAACCTAGTCCCAAGAATCTTTGCATCAAATCGCAGAATCAAATCCCGGACATACATAAACAAGGTTGGCCGGTGCATCCGAGGAGGCCCAATTGTTTTGTTCTTGACCAGTCTTTTGGGCCTTCCGTCGAGCAATCGAAGGGTTCAAGCATTGCCGTCCGTGCTAACGATGGGCGGTACCTTCCTATCCGGGAAGTACAAGGTACCATCCTCACCGCGGTTGCGGCGTCACGAATGACGATTACTCGGTGGCCTTCGCAATTGTTGAGAACGAGCACCGAAGTTGGCTATGGTTCTGTCCAGCGTGAAGCGGCGGTGGTCCAAGACCGCCGGATGTGTGTGTCATCTCGGACCGCAATGCTTGGTTGTTGTCTGCGTTGAGCACGATGCAAAATGGGGCGCAACGTTGTTCGGTGGAATGATGTCGAGGCCGGTGCATGAGGCATCTCGGCGAACTTCCACACAAGGTTTGAACAAGGACTCGATGAAGATGTTCAAGAAGCTCGCATGCGTAACCAAAGCGGAAGTTCAATGCCTTGTGGAGACGGCTCGACGAGGAGGCCGAGAAGCATGTAAGGAACTCGGCGGACGCGGGGGTGTGCAAATGCAAGAGGTCCGCGAGTTGGGGAGTTCACACGATGGGTTAACTCGCACGCACCGACACTGAGAAATGGTCCTCGCCGCATGACACCGATGGTGCAAGGTGCGGGATCATGGCGACCAACATGTCGGAGGTGTACAACGGTGTCACGAAGGGTGTCCGATCCTGCCGATCATCGCGATCGTGGAGGAGAGCCGAACCATACAACCAATGACTAACTCACCAAGTACCATTCTCGGGATGAGCACGTGTGGATCGATAATATGCTCGGCTTTGACCGAACACCTACATCGAGATCACCGCGGCGACGCTCCCACGCAACCCCTACTACGACTTTGCGTAAGCGACGCCGCTCCTCAGCGAGTTCACCTTCCACGAGGATCGCTTAAGCCGTCCGGGTAATCGACGGGGCGATGTACCATAAGTAATGTCATGGTCGTATAATGCATGTTATGTAATATCATTGTGTATTGTGTGTAGCATGTCATGTTATGTGATTTATGTAGTGTCAGTGTGCAGCATGACCTTGTGATATATGTAGTGTCAGTGTGCAGCATGACCTTGTGATTTATGGACACAACATATCTCGCGGGTCCCGTGGTTGATCTGCTAGGGGATCCGACACTACCTCGCGGACGCGTAATTTCCTTCAACGCCGCCACACGATTCCTCCTCGGGCCGATGCCTCACGTCTGCGATTTTCCTTCCACCCAATTGCAATTGGCGCTTGCTATATATGGATACTTTGTCGCCATTCACCTCACTCTTCATTTCCTCTTCTCCTTTCTTCCGGTATTAGGCGGGATGTCTGCCTCATCTAACCTTCGGTGAGCGAGACAATTAGAATCAACTGCGGCGCTGTTTGCCCTCGTTGCGGGGATCGGTGAATGTGTTCACCTCGCATACGCCAACGAATCCATCCCGAGTGTTCATGAAGTGTTCAAATCTTACGGTAACCGCTATTCATCTCGAATGAATTGCATTCAAACAACATGTTGTTTTATTCACTTCAAGTCGTAATTCTTTTAGAGCACAACATGCGGTTTTGGCGATGGGGTGAAAAGCTATCGAGTGGTTCAAGATATTGCGATGCAAATTGTTGCCTTACAAGGCGACTCGTGGTGTTCCTACATTTCGTCTAGTGGCTCGACCCTCCGATCCACCAACGCAGAATGAAGAGAATAGACTTACAAGATCGGATGAAAGAATGGAAAGAGTTGAGAAAATGCTTGAGAAATTAGTTAAGTCGATTAGTTTTGTGGTTTTTCTTCTATTATTTCTTGTTGTTGCCAAGTAGACGCTCGGTTGTAATGAGATCGTAATCTCCACTCTTTATCTATCCATCGCATCAAGTCATGAATGAGAATAAAGCAAGATAACATTATCTACGAATGGATGAACTGCTGTGTATCCTGCATTATTTTGTGTGCGAATTCATGAAATCCAATTTCTAAACCTCAAATCAAAATTGAACACTTAGTTTTCACTACGACAAGCCCACACAACTTCTCTCGCGCAGGGACGTGACCATTTTTGAAAGTTAGACGTGAGAACACTCGCCTCCCGGGTTTCGGGCCAGAAAGACAACACTCGCAAAGAAAGACATGACAACACTCGCCTCGGCTGACTTTTCGGACCAAAAAGACAAGACTCGCAAAGAAAGACGTGACAACAATCGCCTTCGCGGCTTTTCGCATCGATAAGACAACACTCGCAAAGAAAGACGTGACAACAATGCGCCTCGTCGACTTTTCGGGCCAGATAAGACAAAGACTCTGCAAAGAAAGACGTGACAACACTATGCCTGCATGACTTTTCGGATCGATAAGAAGCGACTCTCGCAAAGAAAGACGTAATAACACTCGCCTCGGCGACTTTTCGCATGAAAAGACAAGACTCGCTAAGAAAGACGTGACAACAATCGCGCTTCGCCGACTTTTTCGGGCCGATAAGACAACACTCGCAAAGAAAGACGTGATAACAATGCGCCTCGTCGACTTTTCGCACCGATAAGAACGACACTGCAAAGAAAGACGTGATAACACTATGCCTCGCCCGATTTTTCGGGCCGATAAGACGGCCTGCAAAGAAAGACGTGACAACACTCGCCCGGCGACTTTTCGGCGGAAAAGACAAGACTCGCTAAGAAAGACGTGACGATGCGCCTCGTCGACTTTTGGACCGATAAGATAAAGACTCTGCAAAGAAAGACGTGACAACAATCGCCTGCATGACTTTTTTCAGATCGATAAGACAAAGACTCTGCAAAGTAAGACGTGACAACACTATGCCTCGCCAGCTTTTCAGATGGACACGACAACACTCTACCTCCTGAGCTTTCCAGAACTAAAAGACGGGACTCTACATGAAATTAACCACACTATGCCAACTATGGAGCTTACAAAGAAATTCGAACCAAACCAAACCCAACACTACACAACACTACACAATAGATACCCAACTATGGACTCTTCGGCAAACTTCTACTCGAGGATGTTGAAGAAGCAAAAGTGGCTTAAGCAGAAGAGGAAACACTTACAATACCCAGATTTTTCAATGAAAGATGCTCCAGTACCACCACGTTCACCGATCCCGCAGTGTGTGTGTGGCGAACCAGCAGAGATCATTCAGTCCACACACCCAGCCACTGCCGCCCGGGCGTACTACACGTGCGGGCACCACCTCGTAAGCGTTTCTTTCGCGCGCGCCGATTTTCACAACGTTGAATTCTTTAAATTTTTAACCGTCCCCACGTAATGGCAGCCCGAGATGCGCCGCCACTTCTTCCGATGGATCGACGGCCCGAGATGTACTGATAGGACATTCATCCGAAGTACATCTTTGAACTACTCGGTGGCGGGCCGAGAACCGTGCGGTGGAAACCTTACGTCACGGACCTGCCGAGAGGCACCGAAGAGCGATGATCGCCGGCGTAATCCATATCGACGACGTGAGTTACGAAGAATTTACATCCTTATTACATTTTTCAGCATGCGGTGTACTTACATCATACAATCGCAGACATGGACGACCCGACATACCACCGGCGTGGGCGATCTGCGACAAGGGCAAGGGAAAGGCTCATGCGCCTCGGCTCGGCGCGCGGCAGTATCCGGACGCCTTGGCGTAATCCGTATTCACGACGTGAGTTATGAACAATTTACATCATTCTTACGATTTTCACTATATGATGCACTTACATCATGGAATCGCAGACATGGGCGACTTGATATACCAACCGCGCGTGGGCAAATCCCGCGGTAAGGGCAAGGAAAGGCTCATCTGGTGAGCCCTGGCCAGCCACAACGTATCTGTCACCCGGCGATTCGTGATTGGACGACGTTAGTTATGAAGAATTTACATCCTTCTTACAATTTTCACTATACTGTGCACTTACATCAATGAATCGCAGGACATGGGCGACTTGATATACCACCAGACGTGGACACTCCGCGACAAGGGAAGGAAGGTCGGCGGCGAGTTCAACGCCGAGCTAGCAAGGAAGGAAAATGGCCCCGTCCCACGCAGAGGTCGTCATTACGTAGTAGTCCGCCCTACCCCATTACTATCCCCTAAAGGCATGCACACTTATATGGTCCGGATGCTTATATCGCAGATGTACCAGTAGTAGTAGCGAGGATGACTAAAGAAATTAGCCGAACCATCATGCCATGTCACTCGTGTAACGTGCTTATGTCCGCGACTCTAATGTCTCTTCTAAGCCATCAAAGCATATATTGCAAGTATGCCTCTTCTAGTGGAATCTCGAAACAACCATTCGCACCGACATCAGATCGCCCATGTTTTAGGTATCTTCATAATGACAACAAAGCGTTCACGACCCCTTTAATCATATTGCGTATAAGCTTCATAAAGTACTTCATCGATCATCGCCTATATACGTGTATACGCTCAAACGATGAAACCCTAATTTACAAACCTCGATTGCCATATTACTTAATGAATGTTTTTTACAAATATCGATTCTGTTGAAACCTAGTTGAAATGAGTGAAGAAAATTTGTATCCCTATCAGTACTACCCAAGAAAACCCTACTTTTTTATTTTTAAAACCCTAATTGATATGATCAAGAAAATTGTGCGCACTGCATATAGAGTATGGAACCACAACATTTATTTAATTCAATCTGTTAAATAGATTGTTTTGTGAACCGTACGGAGTATTATTCAGATATGTATCAATGGCAGGGGGTGGGGGCACATCATCCATTTACGGCCATGAAGCCCAACTACTCGTCTCCAAGGGAAATAAATTGGGTCCCTAACGACTAACGAGAGAGGCCACACACCACAGCAGCTACCTGCCTCTCCTGCTCAAAGCTGCAGTCCTGCTCAAAGCTGTAGTTACCCGTCACTCTCTACTGATTTGCACTGGAGCCCACTGGCTGGTTTTGACAAAAGAGCCCCTCCTACTTCTTGATTCCGAGATTCCGACCCGGTCAGCTCGCAGCAGCGGCCGCTCGCGTACGCACGTACGGCTCACGGGCTTGGACGACGACACATCAAGTTTAGTTCGGCCATCAGTAGTAGCTAGCGGTATCCCAAGCCGAGTGTGTGACTGGTTTGGTGACTTTGGTCGGATCACCTAGGCGGATTGCAAAACCGACGGAGCCTTGAAGTTCGCTACCTCCGACCGATCGATTGAAATCTCGGGTCACAAAGGCGAGACCTCGCGCGTAGCTAAAGCTATCACGATAGCTCTCTGAACCAACGTGCATCCGTGTTTAGGGTTAAGTTCTGTCACGTCAAGAGCAGCACTCGTTTGTCACACCAAGGTCTGTCGCGTGATAATGTGATTTTACCACGCCACACGTTATGACGTGCCTAAAAAGGTTAAAATTAGAAATAAAGTTAAGGAGATGTTATTTTTAAAATATTTTTGAAAATAGATTAAATCATAAAAAATGTTCATTATTTAGTGACATAGTTTAGACACTGGCTTTCGTAGCAGTAGTTTGTTTGTTTGACGAGTACTAACACGTTAGGCACACCATTTTTTACGCGTAGGTGAGCAGCTGGCACCTCACATCGAGCCCATGGGTCCTACTGCCAGAGGAAGTATCAGGTGAAAATGGGCCGAAAACTGAAAATATGAAAATTTGCATCTCACCCGTTGATCTGTGTACCAGAGGCTAGGATTGGCTCAGATCCCCACACCACAACTCAAACACAACTTTACAAAAAAAAAAGGCCCCACAAGGGACAGAACATTTTGCAATTCACCCGCACTTCTTTCCCACACACATCCTTTCACATGGTCGATCTGTACAAAATTTGAACATTTTATCGTTCGAACTTTCAGTTCCATTTTCCCGGCCAAAATTTCAACCACTCTTTTTTCCGTTCGTTTTTTTATAACTTCCCGGTTTCGTTAATTCGGTCAATTTTTTTTTTTTGCTTCACAACATATGTTCACCAAATTAGTCCATATGAAGAACTGATAGAACACAAGGTGCTTCTTGAGGGCAGATCTAGCCAACTAAAAAACAAGAAAATAGGGGAGGAGGATGGCGGCGTCGGGCTTGGCTTGGCGAAGGAGGATGGTGACGAGGAAAGCGAGCCGAAGCTGGCGACGAAGACAACGCCAGTGAGGTCGTCCATGCCTTAGAAATCCGGTCTAGTGAGATATGAAATGATAAATTATACAATAATTATATATTTGCAAATTATCAGTGACACATAGTGGTAAATTATTAATTGCACATCAACTGTTGTGGCAAATTATCAAATCCCCTTATTCAATATTATGCAATAGTTTTACATTTACAAGATATGTGTTAATATTCAATGATGTAACTATGTGCACTAGATACTAATTCAGGGATTAGTGCTGATATACACAGACGATTCCGGATTCAGAAATCCGGTCCACACACACACTCGACAGTCCTCATAGGCACAACACTTTTTCTAACAACCCTTGAGACTAAGAGTGGAAAAAAAACTCGAAACTCGCGAGCTAGCTTGACTCGTTAAGAACTCGGCTCGAGCTGAGCTGACAATTTAGCTCATTTTCTTAACGAGTCAAGCGACTCGCGAGTTACTCGTTTTGCTCGGTAAGAAAATCAGGTCCAGCTCACTATGCGCAGTGCCGTGGTGCGCCCTGCTGCACCAACCCTAATCCCCGCAATACCGCACGGCCGCACTCGTTTGAATAATTTAAGTCAAATTTCGGTCAGATTTCGTTTGAAAATTCAAAATCATGTTTAAACATTTTAAACGAGCTTAACGAGTCGAGTTCGAGCTTTTTAACGAACCGAGCCGAACCTGATATTCTGCTCGTTAGCTTAATGAGCCGCATCGAGCCAAGCTCGTTTTCTTAACGAGCTGAGCTGGGCTGAGCCAGCTCGTTATCCATCCTCCTGGAGACTCAACGCGATTTTTTTTGTCCTCGATAGAAAGGTTGTCCATGCAAATACCGACTTCCCCGTGTGGATGCCTGCAAAATAGTAGAGAGAGCGAAAGGGCGCGCGAGGACGTCTTCGGCCTTGATGCTGCTGTTTGGGGTTGGGGTTGGGGTTGGGGTTGGGGTTGGCCGTTGGGGGTTAGTTGATCCAACTCCCAACTATCCATCCTTCCGTCCATCTCATCTCCCAGTCAAAATCCCAATTCAACCTCCCTCTCTCTCTCTCTCCCCTCACGCATTCCGGCTTCTCTCTCTACCCCTCCCTGGCGCTGGTCCCCACAGGCCCAGCCCGCATGGGGTCGCCGCGGCCACCGCAGCGGCAGTTAAAAGGCGCGCGCGGCAACCAGCGTAGCGTCGCAGGACACACCACCACCGCACCATGTCTCTCCTCCATCAGGGGGGGAGAGAGAGAAACTAGAGAGGGAGAGGGGAGAGGGAGAGCTCTGCCTGTAGTTTCTTGGAGGAGGGAGCTGCGCGCATTTAAGGCGTTCCCCGCGTGCGCGGCCGGGGCGTTCCTTGGATCTTGATCTGGCCCGGCCGCCGTGGGAGCCTTCCTCTTCCTCGGCGGCGCTCGGCGCCGCATTCGGTCGAACGGGCGGCGCGCCTCTGCACGGGCGGACGCACGTACGGCCACCTGTTTCTCTCTCTATGCTCTGTTCCTTGCTGGTGTCTCTGCTCGCGTCTTCGAATTTCGCATCGCTGCCTGTGCGTGTGCGTGTGTTCGAATTTTTGGCAGCTCGAGGCCATCCCGAGCTGAAATTCCCACCCGAATCTAGCTCCAAAAACGCAACTTTTCCTTGCTCCCGTGTACTAGTGTAGTACGACCGGTCCTAGATCGCCTATTCGCCTGTGCTTCTTGTTCATGGTTGCTTCGGCTCCGCATTCCGTCGAGCGGATTGGGAGCGCGCGTGCGTGCGCGATTGGGCGGAGGAGATCCTGTCTTCTCCTGCCAAGTAAAGGCCGCAGCTTTCCTTTTTAGTCTGGTTTGTCTGTTGGCATGCCGGAATTGGGTCCCGTTTCCTCTACTGTGGACTCTTATGTGATCACATAGTCAACCTATTTTTTTTCTTTCACTTGCTTAGAAAAAGAATTCACAACCTGTGGTCCTGCAGTTCTAATTCTGCTCGCTGTTGGCTACTAACTTACGATTACAATTGCGGACTTCTCTTCGAACTGTTGCTGAGGAAATTTGATGATACGGTTAAATAGTAGTAGTCACTTTTTTTGTTTCAGTCATTTTAACATATGTTCCAAAAAAAGAAATAGTTGCATATGCAAATTATCAATATATAGTAGCGATCTATCAATATTCATGTGGTCGTTCGCTGATTACAATCGATGTGCTAACCTTTTCTTTTCTTTGCGTTCCCCAGCAAGTCTGAAGATTAGAGGTGGGCAATAATGGCGGAATCCTACCAAATGAACGGCATACTGAACGGGACGCTTAATTTGAGGCACCCGTCCTCGCCGTCGGAGGTTGATGAATTCTGTAAAGCGCTTGGCGGCGACTCGCCGATACACAGTGTGCTAGTTGCCAACAATGGAATGGCTGCGGTCAAGTTCATGCGCAGCATCCGGACATGGGCTTTGGAGACCTTTGGAAATGAGAAAGCGATTCTTTTGGTAGCTATGGCAACTCCAGAGGACCTGAAGATAAATGCGGAGCACATAAGAATCGCTGACCAGTTCATAGAAGTTCCCGGTGGAACAAATAATAACAACTATGCGAATGTACAACTCATAGTGGAGGTTAGCACAATTGATCATCCTCCTGGTCTTTTTCACCTACTTGTGGATTAGTTTATCCGTATTCATTACCCTGGATAATTTGTTAGTTAATATTGTAAACTCTACCTGTCACAGATAGCAGAGAGAACTCGGGTTTCTGCAGTTTGGCCTGGCTGGGGTCATGCATCTGAGAACCCAGAACTTCCAGACGCGCTGAAGGAAAAAGGAATATTTTTTCTTGGGCCACCAGCAGCCGCGATGGCTGCACTTGGTGATAAGATTGGTTCTTCTCTTATTGCACAAGCAGCAGGAGTTCCAACTCTTCCATGGAGTGGATCACATGTATGCCTTCTCCTATTTGTCTGTTTTTTTCTCCACTGACATATTGCTTACTTAAAATTAAATCAAAATGCGTTGTAGGTGAAAGTTCCATCAGAAAGCTGCCATTCAATACCCGAGGAGATCTATAAGAATGCTTGTGTTTCCACTACAGAGGAAGCAGTGGCTAGTTGTCAGGTGGTGGGGTATCCTGCCATGATCAAGGCATCATGGGGTGGTGGTGGTAAAGGAATAAGGAAGGTTCGTCTTCCTTTTAATTCAACTCTACCATAATGATATGGAAATGCCCACTGTCCATAAGACATGAAGCTTTAGTTTGTGTAAATATTGTAGATCAACCAAATATGATTTTGATGATATCCGTATGGATTTGTAGGTACATAATGATGATGAGGTGAGAGCATTGTTTAAGCAAGTGCAAGGAGAAGTCCCCGGCTCACCTATATTTATTATGAAGGTGGCATCTCAGGTGAGAACAGCTTGAAGTACATTGCTTTTCCTTTAATTTTTTTCCCCTGTTGTGTCTTCATCTTAGTCCTTTTAACATGATACCTTATAGATGCCAGGTGGATAACGAGTATAAACTGACCAGGAACACCATTTAGTGTTCTCTGTATGCAGAGTGTGCTTTTGTACCGATATATTGCTTGTCTAAAAGCTTGCACTTTGTTCTTTCTCTGTAGAGCCGACATCTGGAGGTTCAGTTGCTCTGTGACAAGCATGGCAACGTGGCAGCACTGCATAGTCGAGACTGCAGTGTTCAAAGAAGGCACCAAAAGGTTAGTTGTTGTTTTTCTTTTTTTTGAAGCATTGGATTTTTCAATGTCAGTTTTTTCTTGGAATTAGTCTCAGCTGTTGATTGGTGTATTGAGTACTGGTAGAAGTTTTATAGCTTCCCTCAAATAAAACTTCTTTGGAAACGCTATGCATCAGTCATCTACTGTTTAGCAAAATGCTGCAGGAGCTGTACAAAATTTTAGTCTTAACCAAAAAAATTAATTGAAGCATGTTAGAATAGGACTCTTGTATTTCCTTATCTGTATATGGCAACCCCCTTTGTACTCCCTATATATATTGCCCATTGAGCCTCTTGAATAGATGCACACAATATTCATAATATGGTATCAGAGCTAGGGCACTAACCCTAGTTTTTCCGCACCTGCCTCGTTGCCGCCGCCGCCAGCCCACGGCCTCGCCGCCGCCGCCCTCCTTGGGTCGCGCCGCGCTCGCTGCCCCTGTTGCCGCCTCTCGCCATGAGTCACCCGAACCTCCGCTCGGCCGACGCCGCTACCCGAGCCTCCGTTCCAGAAGTCGACGCCGCCGCTCCCGAAGCAGCGCCATCGTGCCCGACGCTGTTTCTCCTGAAGCCGCGCCGCTCCTTGACGACGCCGATGTCGCCAGCTGGCGGAAGGAGACGGGGGCGCTCATTGACGAAGCCTCTCTCCGACGCCGCATCGCAGCCGCCGCTCGGCCGGCTCGCGCTGCGCTCGGCGCCCGCCGGCCCCGCCGCCGCCGACGTCTCGCCGCTGCCGCGAAGCCGCCGCCGCCGGCCTCGCGCACGCCGGCGCCCGCCGGTCCGCTATCGCCGACGTCTCGCGCTGCCGCGCGAAAGCGCCGCCGCCCGGCGATCTGCGCTGCGCGCGCCCGCTTGCCGGTCCGCCGCTGCCGCCGCCAAGAAGGGGAACCCTAGTTCCCGCGCGCGTTCGCTAAGTGGTCTTAACAGCCGGGTTAGCGGTTTCGCGAGCCGTCCCGCCCAAAAAAAAAAAGAAGAAAAAGAAGAAAAAAGAAAAAACAGTACGTTGATCTAACCGCCGCGCCGCCCTGTTAGACTTCGTTGCCTTGGTCGCCGCGCCACCCAGCGCCGCCTACCAATGGCTTCTGTTCCATCAGCTGCGATCCCATTCTCGGGAACCAAGCTTAATGGGACGAACTACGTGTTGTGGTCTTCACTCATGGAGATCACCTCGATAGTCTCCGCCTGGGACATGTCATCGGTGCTCGAGCTTGTCCGCCGTCGCCGGTTCGGCCTCCTCTCGATGACGACTTACTTGCACCTCCTACAGAAGATGAAGCTGCCAAGAAGGAGGCAAGAGTCGCCGCCGCCGCCGATGTCTTGCGATGAGGCCTTTCAGTATGCCATAGACGCTTTTGAGCGCTGGTGTGCTAACGAGGCCCGTGTTCGAGCCATCCTGGTGGTCAGCGTCGACGACTCCATCCAGCCAGACATTGTTGGTCTGCGTGCCACTTGTCAGATCTGGGAGTACTTGCGCGAGCGATACCAGCAGAGCGGCGATGCTCGCCTTTTCGCTCGCGTGAGTTGAGACGCCGCCAGACGACTCTCCGTCGACGACTTCTTCCGAGCCCCGCGGCCTCGCGCCACCGGACGAGCTCGCTTCCGCTCTGCCGAGAATGTCATAAAGCGCGTATGCGGATCGTGATCGCCGCACCTTTATGACTTCGCTTGCCGCTCACGCCGTAGTTTGAGCTCGCTGCTCACCGCCGAGCCGCCACCACGACCGACGCGATTCGAGGCTCTTTCGACGCCGTGAGGAGCTTCGCGCGGTTAGCGGCATAGTTTGTTCCGATCGTGCTTGCTACCCTTTCTTCTTCGACTATACCGCGGCCGCCCGACTACGAGATCTTCTCGCTTGTCATGCTGCTCCCGCTTTTGCACCAACCGGGTTCATGCAATTATTGTAAGAACTTCGGCACTACTACGGCGTTATGCGGTGCGCAAAGCGTAACAAGGCGCGTGGGCGACCCAAGAAGCGTGGAGGCCTTCTTCGACGGAGGATGCACCAAAGATGTCAGACCTTCTCGGCGAGGTGATTCTGCTCAGCAGCTTCACTGCGCTCTACTTCAAAGAATCCTCTCACAGCTCGGCGAGTTACGCGGCCTAGCTCGACGTCTCCTCCGTACTTCTTGGGTTCGGACTCGTGCCTCTTTTCACATGACACCGGACTCACATCTCTCACTTCAGTAGGACCTCATATTTTTCCTATCTCGGTTCAAATACTGATGGTACTCCTCTCACAACAATCGAGCACTCTTTTGTCCATCGACTTTTCTGCTCCAAATGCTTTCTCATGTTCCTGACTTACCATGCGCCTTTCTCGGTGGGTCACTCACCGATCTCTATCAGTAGGTTGGTTTTGACTCTCACTGCTTTGTTCAGACCGGCTGAGCATGTGGATGCCATTGGGATCGGCCGCGCCGTAGGGATCGTCGTGGTCTCTACATCCTGATCGCCTCCACCTTCCGTCCACTTCAGTTGCTCCTGTCACCTCTACGACTACTTCCACCGCCACTGCTGCCATCACCTCTGGAGTTTTTGCGGAGTGGCATCACCGTTTAGGTCACTTATGTGGATCCCGTCTTTCTTCATTAGTTCGTAAGGGTGTTCTTGGACGTGTTACTGTTGACACGACCATGTTTTGTCAGGGTTGTAAGTCGGGCAGCGCCTACAACTTCCTTATCATTCTAGTGAGTCCTTGTCTTCTCGTCCTTTTGACTTAGTTCATTCAGATGTATGGGGACCTGCGCCTATTATCTCTAAAGGTGGGCATAAACTTTATGTGATCTTTATTGACGATTATTCCCGCTTTACATGGATTTTCCCTATGTCTTATCGTGGTCAGTTTCTTGCGATCTATTGTAACTTTGCAACGATGGTTCGTACCAGTTTGATTCTCCCATTTGTACTTTTCGCTGTGATTCTGGCCGCGAGCATCTGCTCGCGCTTTTAGACGCTTTCTTTCGTAGTAGGCACTCTTTACCGCTTTTCTTGTCCCGGTGCCCATGCTCGAATGGGTTCTTGAGCGCAAACATCGCCATCCGATTGAGACCGCCCGCACTCTTCTCCTTGCCTCTCACGCCCACCACGATCCGGCCGAGGTTTTTTTACGGCGCATATCTCATCAATATGCGCCTTCCACCGCTTCTTAAGGGTGTCGGTCCCATAGAGCGCTCTCTCTCGAGCCCCAATACACTCACCTTCGTGTTTTTGGTTGTACTTGTTTTGTTCTCGCTGCCTCGTGAACGCACTAAACCGCCGCCCCGATCGCTTGAATATGTGTTTCTTGGTTATAGTTCGAGCATAAGGGTTATCATTGTTGGGATCCTTCTCGCTTGACGGATCGTGGTTTCACGAGACGTTATCTTTGACGAATCTTGACCTTTCTTCTATCGAGATCGGCTCCTCTTGTTCCACCATTGAGTCGATTTCGTGGTTGTCTCTTTCTGACTCTTCACCCATTTCTCCACTATCAGTCTTCCCCTAGTATGTCCCCAGTGGTTCCTTCAGACCTCTCGCCTCCGTGCACGCCTCTCCGCAAAGACCGCCTCTTGTTCCTACACCACCACCGCCTCGTTTCTCGGTATTCACTACTCCACGCCCTTGTTCTTTACCGCCTCTCTCACGGTATCTTGCTGACACCCACATCTGATCCTCCTGATGATGCTTCTCGTTACGTTCTTTGTGACCGGACATCCTTCGACCTCCTAATCGCCTTGGATTTGCTCCGATAGCTCATGCTCTCTCTCACATCGAGCCTAATTCTTATCGTGAGGTCGCTCCTTATTCAGTGGCACCGCTATGGTAGAGGAGCTTGATGCTCTTCGACGTACGGAGACTTGGGATATTGTACCGACACCTGTGCATGCTCGTCCGATCACGTGCAAGTGGGTGTACAAGATTAAGACCCGGTCTGATGGTACTATCGAGCGCTACAAGGCTCATCTTGTGGCTCGCGGCTTCAGCAGAGTACGGTCGTGACTACGACGAGACTTTGCCCTCGCGTCCCATATGACCACCGCTCGCACTCGGTTGCGGTTGTTTCGTCGCCGGTGGTCTATCTCTCACCGATGTTAAGAATGCCTTTCTTAATGGTGTTTTGCATGAGGAGGTCTACATGCAGCCACCACCTGGGTATTCTGCCTCGATGGGCATGTCCGCGCTTTTGTTGTGTTCTTTATGGCCTCAAACAGGCTCCTCGTGCACGGTTTGCGCGCTTTACCTCGGTGATTATCGCTGCCGGTTTCACCGCCGTTCCCACGATCCTGCTCTTTTGTCCATATCTCATCTCGGGTCGACATCGCTTCTTCAGATGTTGATGACATGCTCATCACTGGTGATGATTCCTCCTTCATCATATATGTGAAGAAGCACCTCAGTGAGTAGTTTTTGATGATTGATCTTGGTTCTCTTACATACTTCCTTGGGATTGAGGTCTCTTTCATGCCTGAGGGCTACTACCTCTCCCAGCAGAAGTATGTCCAGATCTTCTTGACCGGTGCAGTCTCGACCGACACTCGCATCACCGAGACTCCCATGGAGCTATCCCTCCAGCTTCGTGTCACTGATGGCGATCCTCTTGAGGATCCTACTCGATATCGTCATCTTATTGGGAGTTTGGTGTACCTTGTGAGCACTCGTCCTGATATTGCTTATGCTGTTCATATCTTGAGTCAGTTCATGGCTCATCCTACACATCTTCACTACAGTCACCTTCTTCGTGTTCTTCGCTACTTGCGCGGGACCATCTCTCGTCGTTTGTTTTTCCCTAGCTCCACCTCACTACAGCTTCAGGCGTACTCCGATGCGACCTGGGCTAGTGATCCTTCTGATCGTCGTTCTCTTTCTGCTTACTGTGTTTTTCTTGGCTCCTCCCTGATTGCCTGGAAGACTAAGAAGCAAACTGCAGTTTCCCGTTCGAGTGCAGAGGCTGAGTTGAGAGCTATGGCAGCAGTGACAGCAGAGATTACTTGGTTGAGGTGGCTACTTGCAGATTTTGGAGTGCTCGTGATGGGACCTCGACTCTTTGTCCGACAAGATGATAGTGCTATCGGTGTTGCCGGACCCGGTGAAACATGAGCTCACCAAGCACATTGTGTAGATGCTTCATACACTCGCTCACAGGTGCAGGAGGGAGTACTTGCTTTACAGTTTGTGCCATCAGAGTTACAGATTGCTGACTTCTTCACAAAGCCACAGACTAGAGCACAACATTTGTATTTTCTCTCCAAACTCAGTGTGTGTAATCCACTATGAGTTTGAGGGGGGGGGGGGTGTTAGAATAGGACTCTTGTATTTCCTTATCTGTATATGGCAACCCCCTTTGTACTCCCTATATATATTGCTCTTGCTCATTGGGCCTCTTGAATAGATGCACACAATATTCATAACAAAGCATGCATTAATAGCAACTGATGTACTATGAATGGTTGAATGTTACATTTTCAACTCAGAATTAACCTTTTTCTACAATGATCTATGTGTTGCACTTGAAATAATTTCAACTCAAAATGGTAAAGCTCTAGTAACCGTATTACAATGTTTCTTCATAACCACAAAAATATTTTAACTAATGCTAGACAGAGAAAAAAAGAAAACAAATCAGACTTCTGGCACCTAGTTTTACCATATTTGTTTTATGATTCATGAAACAATAGTTTTCACCATATACTTCTGCAACAGATTATTGAGGAGGGGCCAATTACAGTTGCTCCTCCGGAGACAGTCAAAGAGCTTGAGCAGGCAGCAAGGCGGCTTGCTAAATGTGTGCAATATGTGGGTGCTGCTACAGTGGAATATCTGTACAGCATGGAAACAGGCGAATACTATTTCCTGGAGCTTAATCCACGATTGCAGGTAGAACACCCTGTGACTGAATGGATAGCTGAAATAAACTTGCCTGCTGCTCAAGTTGCAGTAGGAATGGGCATACCCCTCTACAACATTCCAGGTACGTCCTACTTGATGGTTGGTGAGATTATCTCTTTCCCTTCCTACTGACAAATAAAAGGATCATTGCAGAGATCAGACGCTTTTATGGAATGGAACATGGAGGTGGTTATGACGCTTGGAAGAAAATATCAGCTGTTGCAACTAAATTTGATTTGGATAAAGCACAGTCTGTAAGGCCAAAGGGTCATTGTGTAGCAGTCAGAGTTACCAGCGAGGATCCAGATGATGGGTTTAAGCCTACTAGTGGAAGAGTGGAAGAGCTAAACTTTAAAAGCAAACCAAATGTTTGGGCGTATTTCTCCGTTAAGGCAAGTATACATCCATCCATAGTAGTTCTTTTATATCACACACCACATCAGGCGCAGCAGCTTATTATTACTCTTGAGTTTTTCTCTTTCTGCTTTCAATAAATTTCCTGGCTAAAATATATATCTTGTCGCGAGGCAAACTGACCTGAATTGTCCTCTTCTTATTTTCAGTCTGGAGGAGCAATTCATGAATTTTCTGATTCTCAGTTTGGTAAGTAACATCACATAATTTTTATTTCCTTTCCTCTCAATATCTCGTGATGCTTTTGTTTAAATACAGTATCATTTTATTGCAGGACATGTTTTTGCATTTGGGGAATCTAGGTCGTTAGCAATAGCCAATATGGTACTTGGGTTAAAAGAAATCCAAATTCGTGGAGAGATACACACAAATGTTGATTACACAGTGGATCTCTTGAATGTAAGATAATCCCACAATAAATGATCTCTGTTTACATGGTACATTTACTCTTTGTGTAATTTATGTTGCAATTTTTCTTATTTACAGGCTGCAGAATACCGAGAAAATAGGATCCACACTGGTTGGCTAGACAGCAGAATAGCTATGCGTGTTAGAGCAGAGAGGCCCCCATGGTACCTTTCAGTTGTTGGAGGAGCTCTATATGTATGGTTTTTTGGACTGCAGAAATATGATTTATTAGCTAGTCATGAGCTTTTAAGCCAGATAATATTGCCAACCTCAAATATTGTATTTCTTATGTTGCAGGAAGCATCAAGCAGGAGTTCAAGCGTTGTTACCGATTATGTCGGTTATCTCAGCAAAGGCCAAATACCACCAAAGGTATCATACTGTCTGATAAATGCCTTTACTGCAGATATGCTTGTTCCTATTTGAATAAAACAGCTTGGCACCTGTCTAACTGTTTTCCCTTTGCAGCACATCTCTCTTGTCAATTTGACAGTTACTCTAAATATAGAGGGGAGCAAATACACGGTAATTATCTATAATTTATTCTCTGTAAATATCATCCATGCCATTGGGCTTCGATTCGTGTCGTTATGCTTCTATCTATTCCTATTCGCCATTGTGCTTTATGAGTCAAGGAGATCTTTTATCGACATATTTTCCAAGAACGTATGCTACGCACGACATTATCAAGACTTTTGATTTTTCATATTTTAGTGTCACCTTTCATCAATGCATTGCATACGCCTTGCATTTGGGGGTGTTAGAGATATGTTAGAGATAGAATAGGGAGTCTTTTATATTTCCTTATCTGTACCTTGTACTCCTATATATATTGCCCATTGGGCCTCTTCAATATACACACAATATTCATATCACTCATCACAGTTGTTCATGATTATTTTTTGGTGTAGGTTGAGACAGTAAGAGGTGGACCCCGTAGCTACAAATTAAGAATGAATGTATCAGAGATTGAAGCAGAGATACATTCCTTGCGAGATGGCGGACTCTTAATGCAGGTAAATATTTTCCACTCTACAAGTTTTTATACAAAGATGATATATGAGTTTTTTTTTAATTTGAAAAGGATCTGATCAATCTTTAATTGTAAATTCTTCAGTTGGATGGAAAAAGTCATGTAATTTATGCGGAGACAGAAGCTGCTGGTACACGCCTTCTCATCAATGGGAGAACATGCTTATTACAGGTGAAGATAGCTATGTTCCTATTCTCCTCTAGGTCTCTAACTATAAAACATAGCTCCATGTTTTCCCCATCAAGGGTGCTTTCATGTTTGTTCTAAAAAAGAGTACTTTTTACGTCCAAATTACCACAGATCTAGACAAAAGTTATACTATTAGACCTTATTAAAGAAATCCTCACGGTGGGAAATTTTAATTGAAGGACTAAGTAGTACAGGATTGTTTCAACTCTAATTGTGATAGCACATTGTATGAAAATACAGAAATTAATTCTTTTCCTCTTGATTTTTCTTTTTCTTTTTTTGAAACGTGACCTCTTGATGGTACTTTACAGAAAGAACACGATCCTTCCAAGTTGTTGGCTGATACACCTTGCAAACTTCTTCGGTTCTTGGTTGTGGATGGCTCTCATGTGGATGCTGATACACCATATGCTGAGGTGGAGGTCATGAAGATGTGCATGCCACTCTTACTGCCTGCCTCTGGTGTCATTCACTTTGTCATGCCTGAGGGTCAGGCCATGCAGGTTTTACTCCTTTGTCTCTATTCATCTTTCTCCCTTGCTTGCACGTACACAGAACTGTGTACATTCTGGGTATAATTACTTTATGCAAGTAATATGCATGAATCTTTTAAAAACTAACTGAAATTTCTGTTTTTTTTTTTTTTTTTTTGCAGGCAAATGACCTGATAGCAAGGTTGGATCTTGATGACCCCTCTTCTGTGAGGAGAGCTGAACCATTTCATGGCACCTTTCCAAAACTGGGACCTCCTACTGCTGTTTCTGGCAAAGTTCACCAAAAATTTGCTACAAGTGTGAATTCTGCACACATGATCCTTGCAGGATATGAACATAATATCAATGAAGTGAGACATTACAAACTTTCTGAATACAGTTGTACTTTCAATTTTCTTTCCCTTTTTCTATCTCCTGGCCATTACTCTCGCCTACGAAGAAAAACTTTGTAGTTTCTGAATAACTATTCCATCTTCTTGGAAAATGATCTAGTCATTGCATTATCTTCAATCTGACTATAACTTTTTTTCAGGTTGTACAAGATTTGCTAAACTGCCTAGACAACCCTGAGCTCCCTTTTCTACAGTGGCAAGAACTTATGTCTGTTTTGGCGACCCGGCTCCCGAAAGATCTTAGGCATGAGGTGATTTAAGTGTTCTAGTTAAATTTTTATGTTACATGCCATGTTGTTTATTATTCTTTCATTTTGTCTGCATATCAAATATCTAACTGATTTGCATGTACTCAGTTGGATGGTAAGTACAAGGAGTATGAGTTGAACCCTGACTTCCGGAAGAGCAAGGATTTCCCTGCCAAGTTGCTAAGGGGAGTTATTGAGGTCAGTTTGAGACTGTTAATTGGCATCAATTTCTTTTGGGGTATTATGCTGTTTCCTTACAAAAGCATTACCCGCAGGCAAATCTTGCATACTGTTCTGAGAAAGATAGGGTTACCAATGAGAGGCTTGTGGAGCCTCTTATGAGCCTGGTCAAGTCATATGAGGGTGGAAGAGAAAGCCATGCTCGTGTTGTTGTCAAGTCTCTATTTGAGGAGTATCTGTCTGTTGAAGAACTCTTCAGTGATAACATTCAGGTAACTATTTATAATAACTTCGTAAGGATCTCTCAATGCTCACTTGCTCACCGAAATGTGCTAAACATATTTGTGTTTCCTGCTTTTATATTTTTCAGTCTGATGTGATAGAACGTCTACGACTTCAACATGCAAAAGACCTTGAGAAGGTCGTATACATTGTGTTCTCCCACCAGGTAATGTATGTCTGTATGGAGCGATTTGTTGATTTACTTGATATGCAATGGCATTTTGTGGCTGACAATTTGTGTTTCTTTGAAGGGTGTGAGAACCAAAAATAAATTAATACTACGACTTATGGAAGCATTGGTCTATCCAAATCCATCCGCTTACAGGGACCAGTTGATTCGCTTCTCTGCCCTGAACCATACAACATACTCCGAGGTAAAATTGAAGAGTTTGAATGATCTAAATTCTATTTATTATGCACATGTCATAATCTAGAGAAATTATATAATATTTTGTAATTGATGCAGCTGGCACTTAAAGCAAGCCAACTTCTTGAGCACACTAAATTGAGTGAACTCCGCACAAGCATAGCAAGAAGCCTTTCAGAGCTGGAGATGTTTACCGAGGAAGGAGAGCGGGTGTCAACACCTAGGAGAAAGATGGCCATCAATGAGAGGATGGAAGATTTAGTATGTGCCCCACTTGCAGTGGAAGACGCCCTTGTGGCTTTGTTTGATCACAGCGATCCTACTCTTCAGCGGAGAGTGGTTGAGACATACATACGCAGATTGTATCAGGTATCACTGAATTTAGCAACTACTGCACTTTTGACTTGATACACTTGGAATGTTTAACAAATTTATGTTGGCTAACTCACAATCATCTTCCAGCCTTATCTCGTAAGGGGCAGTATCCGGATGCAATGGCACAGGTCTGGTCTAATTGCTCTATGGGAGTTCTCTGAAGAGCATATGGAGCAAAGAAACGCACAAGATGTGATGCCTCTAAAGCAGCAAGTAGAGAATCCCATTGACAAGCGATGGGGTGTCATGGTTGTAATCAAGTCTCTTCAGTTTCTATCAACTGCAATTGAAGCTGCATTGAAGGAGACTTCACATTACAGATCAAGTGTTGGAAATGTCTCAAATGGCAATCCTGTAAATTCTAACAATAGCAATATGCTGCATATTGCTTTGGTTGGTATCAACAATCAGATGAGCACTCTTCAAGACAGGTTCGTTTACTCTCAGTATCCTTATGTGACTACTTTTTATTGATGAAAACATAAAATATCACAAGAGTGATTTTATGAACCGGTAGTGAATTTCATGATTTTGTTTACTTACCTCTTCCACTCTCTCTCTCTCTCTCTCTCTCTCTCTCTCTCTCTCTCTCTCTTTGTAGTGGTGATGAGGATCAAGCTCAAGAAAGGATCAACAAACTTTCCAAAATTTTGAAGGATAACACTATAACATCACATCTCAATGGTGCTGGTGTTAGGGCTGTCAGCTGCATTATCCAAAGAGATGAAGGGCGTCCGCCAATGCGCCACTCCTTCCAATGGTCGGTTGACAAGCTATATTATGAGGAGGAACCGATGCTCCGCCATGTGGAACCTCCTTTGTCCACATTCCTCGAGTTGGTATGTAGCTGGATTCATTTTTTTTTTAAAAAAAAAATCTCTTCAACAATACCAGTACCTCTAACAACTTGTCTGTAAATACAGGACAAAGTGAATTTGGAAGGTTACAATGAAGTGAAATACACCCCATCACGTGATCGCCAGTGGCATATTTACACACTTGTCAAGAACAAGAAAGATCAGAGATCAAATGACCAGAGGATGTTTCTTCGAACCATAGTCAGACAACCAAGTGCGACCAATGGGTTTTTGTCAGGGGGTATTGACAACGAAGTAGGCCGTGCTCAAGCCTCGTCATCATTCACATCAAACAGCATACTCAGATCATTGATGGCAGCGCTAGAAGAAATAGAGCTACATGCTCATAATGAGGCTGTGAGGTCAGGCCATTCACACATGTACTTGTGCATATTGAGAGAACAACAGTTGTTTGATCTAATTCCATTTTCAAGGTCAGTCGAAATATCTTATTTCTTTATGTTGCTCATACAAACATATTGCATTAACTTTTCTCATAGATGTTCACTTCCTTCATGCTTTGTCATTGTGTTAGGATGACGGATGAAGCTGGTCAAGATGAAGCGACTGCATGCGCACTTTTGAAGCATATGGTTTTGGATACATATGAACATGTCGGGGTCAGGATGCATCGCCTTTCTGTGTGCCAGTGGGAAGTGAAGCTATGGTTGGATTGTGATGGGCAAGCTAATGGTGCTTGGAGAGTTGTCGTTACCAATGTAACTGGCCACACCTGCACTGTTGATGTAAGTTCTTTAGTTATTTCACTACTATACGAGCAATATCATTTATAATATAGTAAATACTATAAAGAATTCTACCTCGTACAAATACATCTTATATAAATATAAGTTGACAGCCATCACAGACCATCATACACGTTTTCTTTAGCTTACTTAGACAGCCATCACAGTCTCACAAACCATCATACACGTTTTCTTTAGCTTACTTAGTGAATAGAAAATGCTCCATCACTCATCATGAATGTTATTGGCTACCCTCTCAATTATTGCTTTTAAAAATGTTTTATGAATATTTTTAAATATGATTTGCACTTTAATACTCTTATGCTCAATTTCTTTTGGCTTCCAGATTTACCGAGAAGTGGAGGACTCCAATACACATCAGCTTTTCTACCACTCCACCAAACCCACTGCTGGTCCTTTGCATGGCGTTGCATTGCATGAGCCATACAAGCCTTTGGATGCTATTGACCTGAAACGTTACTCTGCTAGGAAAATTGAAACTACGTACTGCTATGATTTCCCATTGGTGAGTTTCTTCCATTTCCTTGGATTTCTCTATCATTGGTTAGCATGTTTAACCAGATCAACTGAGATTGGTTCTGTCTGCAGGCATTTGAAACAGCATTGAAGAAGTCATGGAAATCAAGTATCTCTGATGTTGCAGAAGCAAATGAGCATAATCAACGGTATGTTAAAGTGACAGAGCTTATATTTGCTGATTCAACTGGAGCATGGGGTACTCGTTTGGTTCCAGTTGAGCGCCCCCCAGGTGTCAATGATATTGGCATTGTGGCTTGGAGCATGAAGCTCTCCACCCCAGAATTTCCAGGCGGCCGAGAGATTATAGTTGTTGCTAATGATGTGACATTTAAAGCTGGGTCCTTTGGTCCTAGAGAAGATGCATTCTTCGATGCTGTTACCAATCTCTCTTGTGAGAGGAAACTTCCTCTTATCTACTTGTCAGCAACTGCTGGTGCTAGGCTCGGTGTAGCAGAGGAAATAAAGTCATGCTTCCATGTTGGGTGGTTTGATGATCAGAGTCCTGAACGTGGTTTTCACTACATTTACCTCACTGAACAAGATTATTCACGTCTAAGCTCTTCAGTTATAGCCCATGAGCTGAAACTAGAAAGCGGAGAAACCAGATGGGTTGTTGATACCATTGTTGGGAAAGAGGATGGACTCGGTTGTGAGAATCTACATGGAAGTGGTGCCATTGCCAGTGCCTATTCTAAGGCATACAGGGAGACCTTTACTCTGACGTTCGTGACTGGACGAGCTGTTGGCATTGGGGCTTATCTTGCTCGGTTAGGCATGAGGTGTATACAACGTCTTGATCAACCAATTATTTTAACTGGGTTTTCTGCGCTGAACAAGCTGCTGGGGCGGGAGGTATACAGCTCTCATATGCAACTGGGTGGCCCCAAAATCATGGCTACAAATGGAGTCGTCCATCTGACTGTGTCAGATGATCTTGAAGGTGTTTCAGCTATTTTGAAATGGCTCAGCTATGTTCCTCCCTATGTTGGCGGTCCTCTTCCTATTATGAAACCTCTTGACCCACCGGATAGACCTGTAACATACTTCCCCGAGAATTCATGTGATGCCCGTGCAGCCATCTGTGGCATTCAGGACAGTCAAGGCAAGTGGTTGGGTGGTATGTTTGACAAAGAAAGCTTCGTGGAAACATTAGAAGGTTGGGCAAAAACTGTTATCACCGGAAGAGCAAAGCTTGGTGGAATTCCAGTTGGTGTCATAGCTGTGGAAACCCAGACAATGATGCAAGTCATCCCTGCTGATCCAGGTCAGCTTGATTCTGCTGAGCGTGTAGTCCCTCAAGCAGGACAGGTGTGGTTCCCAGATTCTGCCACAAAAACAGCTCAGGCATTGCTTGATTTCAACCATGAAGAGCTCCCACTGTTCATCCTTGCTAACTGGAGAGGCTTTTCTGGTGGGCAAAGGGATCTGTTTGAAGGAATCCTTCAGGCTGGTTCTACGATTGTTGAGAATCTAAGGACATATAAGCAGCCTGCTTTCGTGTATATTCCAATGGCTGGAGAGCTACGCGGAGGTGCATGGGTTGTGGTGGACAGCAAGATCAATCCTGAACACATTGAGATGTATGCTGAGAGGACTGCGAAAGGGAATGTGCTTGAGCCAGAAGGATTGGTTGAGATCAAATTTAGGCCAAAGGAACTGGAAGATTGCATGCTAAGGCTTGACCCTGAGTTGATTGGCCTTAATGCTAGGCTCAAAGAAACGAAGAAAGAAAATGTTAGCCTCTCAGAAATGGAGACCATTCGGAGGAGTATGACCGTTCGGATGAAGCAACTGATGCCTATATATACTCAGGTTGCTACACGGTTTGCTGAATTGCATGACACCTCTGCCAGAATGGCCGCCAAAGGTGTGATCGGTAAGGTTGTTGATTGGGAGGAGTCTCGGGCCTTCTTCTATAGGAGATTGCGAAGGAGGGTTGCTGAGGATGCACTTGCCAAGGAAGTTAGAGAAGCTGCTGGTGAGCAGCTGTCCCACAAATCAGCGCTGGAGTCTATCAAGAAATGGTATCTGGCTTCCAAAGAATCTGAAGGAGAGAGTGAAAAGTGGAATGATGATGAAGCTTTCTTTGCTTGGAAAGGTGATCCCAAGAACTATGAGAACCATCTTGAGGATTTGAAAGCAGAAAGAGTATCCAAATGGTTCTCGCATCTTGCTGAAAGCTCAGACGTGAAAGCCTTACCGAACGGTCTTTCCATCCTTCTTGGCAAGGTAAGCTTTGCTATTTTTCTTCTTTTTAACTTGGCCCAAATTGGCATATTTTTTCTGTTTCTACGTACGTTCATCTCTGATATATTGATTACTGAATACTTTGTACAGATGAATGCTTCAAAGAGGGAGCAGGTTCTTGATGGCCTCAGGCAGCTTCTGGGTTGATCAATGGCGTTTAGGCATCCAGCATGAACCTAGTCTCCTTCAGAAGACTAAACAGAAGTGCAGACGACATTGATGGTATGGTCCAATACCTGCGAAAGTACTGTAGCATAGGTGTACGGTAGCACCATGTGTACTGTAGTAGCACGGGTATTAGGTATGTTTGCTATTTAGGAATCTATTTGTTAGGTGTTTGGTAATATCTATTAGTTAGGTAAGTTATTATTAGATTGGATTGTTAGAGATAAATTTTCTTATAGATTATTTTTAGGGATCAAGTCGGATCGTCCCTATAAAAGGGATAGCATGTATCTATTATCAATCAAGTAAAGAAATAAACAAAGTTAGTTCTTAACCGGTTGGCTAAAGATCAGAGCCTCCTTGTTCATCGGAAGAGTTTTGGCCGAGCTTGGAAGGCGATCCCTCGCCTCCCTGGCTAATCAGACCTCACAACCTCGCTACCTCAACAGGGAAGAGCCCTGTTGGCTGTTAGATGAGGACGAGCGCCCTACCCTCGGTCCTCGGACCCGTAGCCAATCAACGACCATAACATTTGGAATCAGAGCCACTCACCATGGCTTCCGGTGCCGTACTATCTCTCTTGGAGAAGTTAAAGGCTAACAACGAAGAGCAAAAGGTCTTACTCGACAACATGATTGTTATCCATTGGAGCTTCGCTGATCCTCATCCACATGACGCGACGTCGTCATCGTACCCTCTCATCAATATAGGGTCACCAAGAACTTCAATCGTGACCATCATCGCAGCTCGAGGACGAGTTGCCTCGCCGCGAGGGGTGTAATGTTATGGTCCAATACCCGCGAAAGTACTGTAGTGTGAGTGCACTGTAGCGATGCGTGTACTGTAGCAGCATGGGTATTAGGCATGTTTGATATTTAGGAATCTATTTATTAGGTGTTTGGTAGTATCTATTAGTTAGGTAAGTTATTATTAGATTGTATTGTTAGAGATAAATTTTCTTATAGATTATTTCTTAGGGATCAAGTCGGGTCGTCCCTATAAAAGGGATAGCATGTATCCATTATCAATCAAGCAAAGAAATAAACAAAATTAGTTTTTAACCGGTTGGCTAAAGATCAGAGTCTCCTGATTCGTCGGGAAGAGTCTCGGCCGAGCTTGGAAGGCGATCCCTCACCTCCCTGGCTAATTAAGCCTTAGAGCCTCGCTACCTCAACAGGGAAGAGCCCTGTTGGCGGTTAGATGAGGGCAAACGCCCTACCCTCGGTCATCGGACCCGTATCCAATCAACGACCACAACATTGAAGATTTACTTGCCTGCGAGCTACAGGATATGATGGAAGACTAAACATATTGTTTGCACATAAGCGCTTGGAGATGGCATCTCGGAACCATAGACATACAAAGCATATATTGTGTCTCTGCTCTGCTGGATGTCTGATATGAGTTCTTGCAAGAGCAGAATAAAAAGCATGCGAGCTTAATCAGGCACGGAGTGTTGTTCTTTGTAGTCATGTATTTAGCTGTTTCAACTTTGTAATTGTTTGGCCTGTCTCATGCTCATGTCATCGATACAATAGAAATCCTGAGCAAGTAATTATTTATTTCTCAATCCAAATAATACATCACATGTTTATCTTATGATTCTTGAAGATGTTTTGTTAGATATATATGTATAATGTATTATTCCCTATTGTTATGAGGGGTTATTTGCATATTCATCACTTGTATTTTGTATATATATATTGGCCCATTGGCCCCCTGAGAATACAAGTTACTATTCCTAACATGGTATCGGGCATATTAGGTTTACCTCTCCTCCCGGACGCGCAACTCGTCCTCTTCTGCCCTAGCCGCTGCTGTCGGCCTCCCCTCCCTGGCCGCCGCTGCCGGCTTCACCTTCCCCTTCCCCACACCCTCTGCTCCCGTGGTTCGTCGTCCCACGCCGGTTCGCGAAACCATCGCCGAGCCATTGCCCGACGCCTTCGCGCCGACGCGGTCTCGCTCGCGCACCCGGACGCCGGTCTCGCGACTCCGGCGTCGGCCTCGCTTGCCCCTGCCGCCTCGCCGTCAGCGTATCATCTCCGTGCGCCCGCTGCTACTTTTGATCCGCGAATCCGGCCTCTTCGTCGGCGCCGAGTCATCTCCGGCCGATCTGCTGCGACTCGCGCCGCCATCCCCAGCCGCCGCGCCGCCATCCCGGCCGCCGCCGCCACCGCCGCATCACCCGATCGCGACGCGCTTCGCCGTCGTGTGCGCCTCGCCGCCACTCGGGATTGTGCCGCCGTCGCCATCGGGGAGCCGCCGCCGCCACTCCTGGGGCTGCCCTTGCCGCCGCCAACCCTAGTTCTCTCCCTCCCGCGTGCGTGCTGGTTGAGTTGGGCCGTGCGGCTCTTTTGATTGAGCCGGCCCGCACGTAAGGGAAAAAAACGTCGTTCTAACCACCGCGCCGTCCAGCGCCGCCTGTTAGGCTTCGTTGTCCTGGTCGCCGCGCCGTCCAGCGCCGCCTACCAATGGACACCGTTTCCCTCCCTCGCTGCCCGGTGATCTTTGATGGTGTTAATTACACCGATTTTGTGTCTCACATGCGCATCCACATGCGTGGTCTTCGTCTCTGGGGCGTCCTCTCTGGCGATGTCACCTACCCGCCTTGCCCTATTCCTCCGACGGAGCCTACGCCTATTGCACTGCTCCCGACAGCTGACAAGGCTGCGGTTGAGGCCGCTGGCCTTGCTGATGATGAGGTTGCCTCTGCCTACCAGGAGGCTCTGGATTCTTACAAGGATCGCCTGATCGCCTACACTCAGTGGTACGATGATGATACTCGGGTTGCTGCTGTATTCATTGCCAGTATCCAGCCTCAGTTTTCTTCTGAGGTTGTGGGACTCCCTTCTCCTTTCCAGATGTGGACTCATCTTCGTCAGCGCTACGAGCCCTCTGGTGATGCCCTGTACCTGTCCGTGGTTCGCCAGGAGCACTCTCTTCAGCAGGGTGATGCTACTGTTGACACTTTTTACGCTCAGAGCTCTGCTGTTTGGCGTCAGCTGGACTCTCTTCGCACTGCTAGCTGTCGCTCCTGTCCGTGTTGCTTGGTTGTACGTGCTGACCTGGAGTTTCAGCGGGTCTACGAGTTCCTTACTCGCCTTTGTCCTGAGTTCGAGCAGCGGCGTGCCCAGCTCCTTGCACGCCACCCTCGTGTCACTCTCCTGGAGGTTCTTACCGAGATACGCGCGGAGTAGACTCGCCTGAGTGGTGCTGGCCTGAAACCACTCCCCTCCGTGCTCGCTGCTCGCCCACCTGCTACACCGACGGCTCCACGCTTCAGCACACTGCCTCCTCCAGCGACTGCCATAGGTGGTGGTGGCCGTCCCCCATCCGGCGGTGGTCGTCCTCACTGCTCCTACTGCAACAAGGTCGGTCACATCGAGTCCCAGTGCTATAAGAAGCAACGGCATCTTTCACGGCGTTCTTCTACTATCACTGGCACTAGGGCTTCTACATCGACGTCTGCATCGACTCCTTCAGCAGTTTCTCTCACTGAGCAGGAGATAGCCAGACTTCAACGCCGCTGCTGCGCTTTAGGTTCTCCTCGGCGAGTTCTCGCAGTTACTCTCGACTCTTGAACCGAGAAACCACCTCCTACACAGTCAGGTACCTCTCCGTGGATTCTTGATTCTGGAGCATCTTTTCACATGACTCCTGATTCTTCCACTCTATCTTTCATTACACCTCTTGATTCTCCTGTCAGTGTTCTTATTGCTGATGGTACATCTCTTTCTGTCTCTGGTCGAGGACCTCTTAGCAACTCCTCTTTTCATGTTCCTTCTGTTGCTTATGTTCCTCGCCTTACCATGCAGCTTCTTTCTGCTGGGCAGATTACTGACCTTGGTTGTCGGGTCATTCTCGACTCTGACTCTTGTTGTGTTCAGGACCACCACACGGGAACTCTGGTTGGTTCTGGCCCTCGGTGCCTTGACTCACAGTGTCTCTGGGAGCTTGACTAGCTTCACCTTCCTTCCGCTACCACCGTCGCCGCCAGTCTTTCCACTTTTGCCACTCCGTCTATCAGCTCTTTCCAGTAGTGGCATCATCGTCTTGGTTATCTTTGTGGATCTCGTCCGTCGTCTTTAGTTCGTCGTGGTCTTCTAGGGTCTGTCTCAGGAGACGTATCTTTAGATTGTCGTATAAGTTAGGTAAGCAGTTCGACTTCCTTATCCTCACAGTGAGTCAGTGTCTCAGCGTCCTTTTAATCTTGTTCATTCATATGTTTGGGGTCCGGCTCCCTTCGTTTCGAAAAGGGGTCATCGATATTATATCATTTTTATAGATGATTTTTCTCGCCATACTTGGATATATTTCATGTCTTCTCGTAGTGAGGTCTTATCTATCTATAAACAATTTACCACTATGGTCCACACACAGTTCTCCACCCCTATTCGTGTCTTTCGTGCCGACTCATTGGCGAGTACCTCTCGTTACTGCGCACTTCCTTGCTGAGCGTGGTACTCTCCGCCTCTTGTCCCGGTGCTCATGCTCGAATGGTGTCGTTGAGCGCAAGCATCGTCACCTCCTTGAGACGGCTCGTCGTGCGATGATCGCGCCTCTATTCCACCTCACTTTTGGGCCGAGGCTGTTTCTACTGCCACCTATCTCGTCAACCTCCAGCCCTCTTCTGCTCTTCAAGGTGCGATCCCTGCTGAGCGTCTTTGTGGTCTTCTCCCTGACTACTCTGCTCTTCGTCTGTTTGGCTGCATTTGCTACATTCTACTCGCCCCTCAAGAACGCACCAAACCGATCGCTCGATCGTTGAGTGTGTCTTTACGGGATACTGATGCGAGCACAAGGGCTATCGGTGCTGGGATCCTGTTGGTCGCCGGATGCGGATTTCTCGGGATGTGACTTTCGACGAGTCGCGTCCCTTCTATCCACGCCCTGCCTCTCCTTCGGCTTCCTCTGTGGAGTCTCTGTCCTTTTTGACTTTTCCAGATACACCTATTTCTGTCTTGCCCTCATGCACCCATTCCACTGAGTCTCCACATATTCCTCCTGTGGCCTCTCCGCCGTTGTCACCGCCTACTTCGCCTCCTGCGGCTCCTCCCACTATAGCCCCTTCTTACCCTCTCTTCTATACTCGTCGATCCCGTACTGCGAATATTCCAGATGAGCCATCTTCTGATGCTCCATCTTCCCTTGTTGGGTCATCTTCTCCTCGCTACGCTCTCCGCGATCGCCAGTCGATTCGGCCCCTACCCGTTTTGGTTTTGCTGGTGCCGCTACTCGTGAGCCTGTCTCCTACCGGGATGCTGTTACTCATCCTGAGTGGCAGCATGCCATGGCCGAGGAGATTGCTGCCCTCGAGCGTACTGGTACTTGGGATCTTGTTCCTTTTCCCTCTCACTCTCGTCCCATCATGTGTAAGTGGGTCTATAAGATTAAGACTCGCTCTGATGGCTCTCTTGAGCGCTATAAGGTACGTCTTGTTGCTCGTGGCTTCCAACAGGAGCATGGTCGTGACTACGATGAGACTTTTGCTCCTGTGGCTCACATGACCACTGTCCGTACTCTTCTTTCGGTGGCGTCTGTTCGCCACTGGTCTGTTTCTCAGCTTGATGTCAAGAATACCTTTCTTAATGGCGAGTTGCGTGAGGAGGTCTACATGCTTCCGCCACCTGGGTATTCTGTTCCTGATGGCATGGTTTGTCGCCTTCGTCGCTCTCTCTATGGCCTTAAGCAAGCCCCTCGTGCTTGGTTTGAGAGTTTCTCCTCTATGGTCACTGCTGCTGGCTTTTCAGCTAGTGATCATGATCCTACGCTCTTTGTCCACACTTCGTCTCGTGGTCCGACTCTTCTTCTTCTGTATGTTGATGATATGATCATTACAGGAGATGATTTTGAGTACATTGCCTTTGTCAAGGCTCGTCTTAGTGAGCAGTTCATTATGTCGGATCTTAGTCCTCTTCGTTACTTCCTTGGAATTGAGGTTACTTCCACTCGAGATAGTTTCTTTATGTCCCAAGAGAAGTATATTCAGGATCTTCTTGATCGCGCCTCTCTTACAGATCAGCGTACTTTTGAGACTCCAATGGAGCTCAACGTTCACCTCTGACCCTCTGATGGCGAGCCTCTTTCTGATCCAACTCGCTATCGTCATCTTGTTGGGAGTCTTGTCTACCTTGCTGTTACTCGTCCGGATATTACTTATCGAGTCCACATTCTGAGTCAGTTCATCTCTGCTCCCACTCAGGTCCACTACAACCACCTTCTTCGAGTTCTGCGATATCTTCGTGGGACTATCTCTCGCCATCTCTTCTTTCCACGCTCCAGCTCGTTCCAGCTTCAGGCTTATTCGGATGCTACTTGGGCGGCGATCCTCTCGATCTCGATCGTGGTCTATCTCTCGCTTCATCGTGTTTTTCTTGGTGGTTCTCTCATTGCCTAGAAGACGAAGAAACAGACTGCAGTATCCCGTTCGAGTGCAGAGGCTGAGTTGCGCGCTATGGCTCTCTTAATAGCAGAGATTACTTGGCTACGGTGGTTACTTGAGGATTTTGGTGTTTCTATCACTACACCGACTCCTCTCTTGTCGAACGATCTGAGTGCTATCAGTATTGCTCGTGATCCTGTGAAGCATGAGCTCACCAAGCATATTGGTGTTGATGCTTCCTTCATGAGGTCTTGTGTGCATGATCGGTGATTACTCTTGATATGTGCCTTGAGCTTGACTAGCGATTTCTTCACGAAGGCCGGACTCGCGCCAAAGACGGCTTACCTCTCCAAACTTCGGTGTTGTTGATCCACCATGAGTTTGAGGGGTGTTAGATATATATGTATAATGTATTATTCCCCATTGTTATGAGGGTTATTTTCATATTCATCACTTGTATTTTGTATATATATATATATATATATATATATATATATATATATATATATATATATATATATATTGGCCCATTGGCCCCCGAGAATACAAGTTGCTATTCCTAACAGTTTTGTTGATGTTCCTGTGTAAGGACGGAACATTGACTTGGCATGGTTGCTACAACATTTGTCTACAGCTGAACTAGTAACTGCAAGAACACTCCTTTTAATCGTCCCTACTATTTGAAAATAATAGTTTTGTGTTGGGAAATACTTTCATAACACATTTTTTCATTTTTGCTAGTAAAAAACAACTAGAGACGGAGGGAGCAACTCTTGTCCTTAGTCTTTGGATCGATTGCAAATGTGTCGTCCATACCCTATTGCACCATCTACTACTTTTTCCTTGTCGGCGCACCTTGTGCTCGTAGCTTGCCGCCGAAAGGCTTGTGGTGCAAACCCTAATGCCGCCAAGGCCTTATAAGCACCCAAATCACCTCGTGGAGTTTCTTTAGACCACCATCAAGCTCCATTCACGATGTTGGAGCTTAGCACCTAAAAAATGGCAAGTCGCCATTGTTGACCCGAAGAGCTCCATTGATGTTCTTGGTGTTCCAGTGGTTCTCCTTCATGTTTCCTTGCCCTACCCTTATCCATTTTCTATCTTGAACATTTCCTCACTTAATTTTGGATTTGATTCTCGTGAATTGTCCAATTTGGGGTTTGTTCAAATTCGCCAAATTGGTCATCTTCTTCCTCACCAGTGAGTGCTCCATTTTCTAATTACTTGCTCATGTAGCTTCAGGACCTTAATGAAGCTATATTGATGCTTTGGTATCACTCATTTGGCTCAGGGTGTCATTTTCAATCTTTCTTCTCCAAGTCCAGCGAGCTTCCTCCGTGATCAAGCATCTCCGGCCATCTTTGAAGCTTCCCTTCATCAAGGTAGTTTCTTATTAGTCCTTAGAGGCTCTGGCACCCGCTTCCTTGGACTGCAGTGGAGCTTTTCGCTATTTTCATGTTTAGCAGTAAAAGCTCCCTTTTTCATTTTCCGGCTAGCCGGCGTTCTAGTCCCTCACCGCCGGCGAGAATGCCACCATTAGGTTCGTAGTGCTATTGCGATTCCATTTTGGTTCTTGTTCGTCGCCACGCTCGGTGTCGTGGCGACGAGCCGCTGTAGTCGCTCGGGTTTTGCCACGAAACTCTGTTGGCTCATTTGTTAGGACACGTTAATTGCCGTGATTGCCTATCATTAGTTCTTTAATGGTGTCTTAATCTATGTCGTTGGGCCCCGCGACCGATGGGCGGCATCCTTTAATCCATTGGCGCATCCTCAAGATCGTTCAGTCATGATTAATGCTTAATCATTGGTTAATTAATGTGTTGGCATTAATTCCGTCCTAAACCGCCACTCTTAGTCGTTGACATGTGGGCGGATTGGATGCTGCGTCCCACGTGTCGACATCTCTTTTGAACTTGTCTTAGCCACCGTTTGGTGGTTGGAATTAGAGGATCTTACGATCAACGGTCGCGATGGACCTTCCGACCGTTGGTGCGCTCGACCGTCCATCTGCAGATCTGCGGTGGGATTGGCCCAAGCAACCGCGATCGTCCGAATGCATACACTTGTATGCGCCGTTGGATCGTGATCCAACGGTGGCCTCGATTAGGTTTCAGCTAGCGCGTCTTATTTGTTCCGTAGGTGAGCCGTAGGATTTTAGATCGAGGGTTGGAAATTGTCCACGTCTTATTCTTTTGTTTAAGTTTGTCTGTTTATCGGTAAGTATTTATTTAACAATCAAAATGATATAAAAACTTTAGAAACTCATAACTAATTCATTTTAGTTGCTTTTAGATAATTCCAATCGTAATAAATTTTGTTATTACTTAAGTTTATTATAAAAATGGATTTAAGCATATTCGAAAGAGTGAAAAATTGTATAACTAGAAATAACTTGATTTCACTACTTTGAATATTCCGTAAATGGATTTAACCTTGTAAAATGCATATCTTTTTCTGTATAAATCCAAATTGTGCAAAATCAATTTTGTTAAATTCATCTGTTAGTATACTTTCATATGGAATAAGATTTGAGCATGTTCAAAATTCTGTAAAATGACTTGCATTAGGTTTACAACTTAGAAAAATCATAAGTAAATGTGTATAACTCCAAATTTAGTAAATTCAACTTTGCTGTTATTGGGATGTCATAATCTACCTGCCATAAAAATTTCATACCTTAGATCATTCTAGAAAATTTCGCCATGAACAGTACTAATAATTAAATTGATTGATTTTAAGGCTGAGAAAGAGCATTTTGTCCATATCTTTTGCATGCTTTGTCCAAATTGCATGATTCTTGTTCCTATCACTATCTGAAATCATTCCCTAGCTGTTGTGTAAATTTCATTAGTTTTGGATGTGTTTCTTTGTTGGAGTTTATTTGGTGTTCTTCGTTCTTATTTGCTTATCGCATTTTAGCGTTAGGTTAGAAGATAATTTTATTCGCGATATTGAGCCACACAGCGGCGGATCCTGCACTTCACCAGCAAGCGATGTAGCATTCATTTGATCATATTGTTCCTACTATTTTCAAATTCTAATATATTGTTTGCAAATTCTATGTATGCATTGCTATATTGTTTTAAACTATTGTCGATAGTTGGCCCGTGAGTTGCATAATCGAGGAAATGTTTAATCCTCTACTCACGAGCCTAGGATTACTTGCTGTGATTTTGGGTTCATTGGATGAACCCTTGTCACTTAGTAGTTTACGTGTCATTATGCTTAGCCATGCTTAGTTATCGGTAGAAATAGGCGGTTATCGACTTGTCGATAACCTTGATCACACAAACTATTATAATCAGATATTTCACCTTGTGCTATGTCTATTAGACTACAACCTTTTAAAATTAAAACTTGATGGTGGTATGAATCGTGATTCTATGTTGTGGTGGCTTTAGGAAAGTCACTTCTAGGTGGATACTTGTTACTTATGTTTACTCACGTTATTTAAATACTTAAAACAGTTTTGCCTGCTTCAATCTATTACAATATTGCATGGTACCATATTGGTCTGTAGTATGTATAGGCTTGTTACTCGTAAGCATGGCACGATCCACATTAGCTTGGCGGCCTGGTCGGTTGCCGTGGTGTTATGTGGCTAACCGGTCGTTTTTGGTTTAAGCCATCTTATGGCTTCATTGTTACTTATTTGGTGCTTACTTATATTATGTATGTCTTTTGGTAGACTTGTTATGGCTTTTGAGCATTTCATCGATCGTGTGATACTTGGTTTGCACCCTTCTTGGACCGCCCTAGCAGGCCGTCTATGAATGGTCCACATTGAGTGGGACCAGCAGCGTATCGTGCTTGGTTTGAAAGCATCTGGGACCTTAAAAATAATTTTAATAATTAATGACAACAATGTGTTATGCGACTAATATGTGTGCTAAAATGTTTTAAAAGCTTAGTCACAGATTATGGATGACAACATATAAATAGAAATGCAAAGACAATAAAGGATTGATGTGGCTCAAGACGAAGATGTTTGTAACATCCTAATTTTTCTAAGCTTTAAAAATCTTTTTGAATAGTTTAGTATTAGGAAAATTCACCCAAGAGAATTTATTTGAATTTTAGTGAAGCTTAATATGGACTTTCAGTATCAAAATAATTTAACATGAATAATCTCAATATCAATTATTGTCAAAATTATTTTATTTGAGTTCTATGTGCTTGGATATATTTTCTAGAATTTTCTAGAATTTTTTCGAGTTTATTTTCTATTTGCATTTTGCCTTTTCTGTAATTTCCAAAATAAAAATTCTATTTAAAATCTCAGAAAATGCCTTGGGCTGATTTCCTATTCTTTTAGCTCAATTCCCCAACCATCCGGCCCAGCCCGCGTGGGCTTTCCTTTCCGCACCAGCTCGCCTGTGCTCGCCCCCTTCTCTCTCTAACGCGTGGGGCCCACGCATCAGGTAGACCTGTTCATGGGCGGCCTAAGCCTGAGCCATTTCGGGCTGAGCTTGGGACTTAGTTTCCGGCCCGAAAGCCTGGCCCAAAAACTTGAAAGTCCGAGAAATGGGATTAAAAAATAAAAAACTATTTATTTTAATTCTTGAAATGAATTAAAAATTATTATTTTTATTTCCAAAAATGATTAAAATAATGTTTTTAAATAAAAAACCAATTTGGCCAGACCGAGCCAAGCTTGGCCCTATCCGTTTAAGGGCAGCCCAGCATTTGAACAGGTCTAGCGTCGGTCGTCTTCTCCCTCACCTTCGTTCTCATCGCATCAAATCCTTTTCGTCCGCCATTGTTGCCTTTGCGAGCTTCATCCGACAATGGCACAAACGGCCCACAAATCCCGCTCTGATACTTCCATTCAAATCCCTGATCTCTCCACAATCGATTCAATCTCGTATCTTCTCTGGTTTTCGTTCAAATTCCCTTATCTCCTATCGGGTCCGAGATGAACTCCACTGTCAATACGCCCTCTTGGCCTCGCCCTCACCCTATAAAAGGGACCCCTAGGATCGCCTCTCCGCCCTCATCCTGAAACCCCAAACCATCTCGCCCCTCAAGCCCTAGCGCTGCTGGAATCGAGTTTTTAGGATTTTGCAACCGTAGCTCTTCTTTTGTAAATTTTGTCGCCGTCGTTGAAGCTTCGCCATCGTCAACCTCACCATCGTCACCACCGTTGCACGTGCTACCTCGAGCGCCCCTTCACGCCGCTAGGATGTCACTGGAGCACATCGCCGACAAGACTCGCACCTTCTCCGCCACTTAAGCCTCGTCGCTAGTCACCATAGCTACCCTCGTGCAATGGTGAGTACACCAACAGGTTCGCAATAGCGCCCTCTGCATGTTGCGCACCTTCACCGCCGACGAGGAGCCGTCGTTCACCGGGAGCCATCGGGACCTGAGCACCACCTTATCGTTGTCATCCACATCACGCTCCAGCTCAGCCTTGTGCCTGCATGCCATCCTGCGTGTTGCCACGTCAGCCGTCGCGTGCGCGCCCGCGTGTCACAGATCCCAAACCCTAAACCAAACCCAAATAGATCTCTTCCACTGTAGATCGTCTCTATGCCATGTGGGTCCACCTATCAGACATTGTTTCGTGAACCCATGAGCCCATAGACCCATGAGCCGAGTCCGTGGACTGGGTCCATAGACCCTAGGCCTACATGTCAGTCTCTAAGGGCCTGTTTGGTTCAATGCCAAAATGAACCAAACCAAAATTTGGTAATACCCTGTAAATTTGGCTATTGTTTGGTTTAGTTCCAAATTTTGGTAACACCCTCAAAAATTTGGCAATGCCAAATTTTTTCAACACCCATTACGGGCTTCTTTCGGCGGCCAGCACTACCGCCAATTTTTGGCTAGGCAGCCAGGGCACTGGCCAAGACAGGTGGCACTTGGTGGTTGGTTGATGCTAGTACATTAATTGCTTGTTTAATTTGATTAATCAGTTTCAAATGACTATATTTTCTAAACCGAGTATCTGATTTGTGATTCATTTGAACCGTTGCGTTCCTTGTCATTTTATCAACAAAAAAAGACCCATGTTGACATATTTTGGGGCAAAAAAAGATATCATGCAGGACCCACGTGTTATACTCGTAATTTTGTCAAATTTTGGTATGACTGCAATCCAAATATGTCAATTTTGGCATTGTCCATGAATTGATAAGACTACAATCCAAACACTATTTTTTTGCCTAGATTTTGGCATTGCTGAGTTTTGGCAATACCAAAATTTTGGTATGACCACCTAGAGTCACAAACCAAACAGGCCCTAAGCCTTTTTCTCCAGATTTATTTTAATTTTGAATTCTAGGGCTAATGTTAGCATGACATCATAAACAAGTTTTTGGTAGAAAATAATTCGGGAAAATCCAGAAAAATCCAATTTTGGTATTTCTTGACATTTAGATCTTCTAGAAGCCAGTTCTTCCTCATCCGAACTCCGATTGAACTCATTCAAATTTCTAAATTCATCTAAATTCGAGCTATATTTTTTGATATTTTTATTTAATTTTTGGAGTTTGTTTTATATTTATTTTGTTTATTTGCTTCGTTTGCGAGTAGACGTTGATTCTTCGAGGAATTTCGAGGAAGAAGGAGTTCACCAAGATCAAGACCAGTACCAAGATCTATTCCAAGGCAAATTGTATCTTTGATCATGTTGAACCCAGTTTTCTAAAATTACTTTGATTCAATTATTGCATTTACTTTAAGTAATTATTTAAATGCTTTGGGATTAGTTAATTATCCAAATTGTTTATATCCACCTTGCCTATCATATTATCATGATCTTTTGTCACCCTAGATTGGTTAATTATTAATTGGTATTAGCATAGCACCAACGTGGGTTGGTTAGATACAAGTAGTTTGCTTAGCCATGCAACGAGTCATTCATTGTCATCGGAGTTGCAAATATAAACTTGACTAAGTGATTATGGAACTTTATGTAAAACTGTGTGTCGTGTGTCATTACTCATTGATGGTATGTGTTACACTTAATCAGTAGGGTGAGAAAAGATTTATACTAAGGCGGTAGTGGAAACTGTGTGATATGCTGGAGCTTAGTTCTTGGGAATTTAAAAGAATGATTATTGAGTTAGAAATTGGCAGTCTCGCCTTAGTCAATTAAGAACTTAACTTTGTGCGCCATTGAACTGAGCCTTACTATACAACCACATGTCTGATGGGACAGACCTAACTTAGTAAGTTATGGAGTCTTGATGTTGATTACTCAGGAAGATAGGTTAAGATGTGTGTTAGGGTGGAGGTGCGTTTCTGCCTCTGTGGCGATTCACACCTATGAGTGGTTCACCGTCTTCAGGTCCAACGAGGTGTGACGGACTAACCATCTTCGTGAAGGTTGGTGTCGGCAGTAAAACACATCGAGAGTGTCAACTATTGAGATAAAGTTTTGGAAAGATTTTGTTATGATTAGTGCTAGCTACACTAATTATATCGTGTGGGTAAAGTATACAACCCCTGTAGAGTGTTAATCAATTATTCGAATAGCTGTGTCTGTGGTCATGGACATGCTCGGGGATTTCACACGACGGGTAGATTTTTATAAAATAATTGGGAAGGAACAGCTGTGTGATTTGACCCATATGGCTGTGTGAAAGAAATTGATTAGACTTTGTGAAAATAACTGTTAAATTGTTTATTTTTTTAATTATGTTTTCAATCTATTATTTGTATTCAATTGCAAGGGCTGCTTTATTGCAAAATAACAACAGAAGCCATTTTACTTGTAATAAGTCATCATCTATAATTGCATTCTGTGGTACAACTTTTTGAGTACTCGGAGCACTCATTCTTGCTGCAATCATTCAGTTGAAGTGGAGGAATCATCGCCTTCTTTTGAGGAGGAGTTCTACGACGGTTGTGATCGTTAGGTCTTGATTCCAGTCGGTTGCTTGTGGCGAATCGATGGGTCTCCGCTGAAGTTTATTTTGTTCCACTGCTGCTTATTTATCTTCGTTAGCCCTATGTGGCTTAATAAGTGTAAACTCGACTATAAGGTTAAACCATTAATTGTTATCCAAATTACTCGTTTATTCTATTATTTGTCTTGTGTGGATCGATATTCATCTATGTTGACACTCTATGCACTAGCATGATTCTGGACTAGTGCATTATACATAAAGGGTTTAGAATTGCATTTTTGGGTTTTGACAGAGGTAGTATCAGAGCCATACTGACTGTAGATCTTGACCTTAGTTAGATCGGTCATCTTTAGAGTGTGCAAACTATTTTCTAAAGCCAAATTTAATTTGCAAGATTAATGAATTGCTTAACTTCTCTTATATCTCTCTTGACTCAACTATTGCTGAAATTTTTCTTCTCCCTGTTGTTTTTAAGTTGGTTCTTACCTCTTGCCTATATTGACAGATCGCTCGTCTCCATAGTTATGGTGAGCGTAAGGGAGGACTTGCTGCAGAGTTATGGAAGCTTTTGCAGGTGCTTAGTAGATTTGATCGACCGATGTACCAAGGCACCAACTGGTTGGTGAACGGTCGAAGCTATGGAGTGCTCTGCCGTTTAACCATCTACGCCCGGAGGGACAATACAGCCAACCTGTAACATCCCAAATTTTGGGCTTGTGTTTCAAATGTAAGAAAATGAGCAGAAATTAAAACTTTTTCTTACATCATGTATTTCCTGTTGTGCCAATCAATTCTTGTTCAAAGAATTATGGAATTACATTGTCACAAGTCTTGTTGATCCAAATCTTGCTATTCCAAAAACAATCTTGTCAAATCTTATGATCATCCTCTGAAAATATTTTTCCTAAGTCTCTGTGATGGTATGTGACCCTCTGAAAAATTTCACAATTTTTAGAAATTGTTTGAATATTTTTAGAGGCAGTCAAACTGTTTGACTCTTAGTCAAACATTAAAACAGAGCCTTGCAGAATTTTGGAGATTTATTCACAGTATAAAAACCTCTGAAAATTTTACACAAGGTTGATATCTGAGTTAGCAAGCTCCTGTAAAAATTTCATAATTTTTGGAGTTAATTTGCTACCTCAAATAAATCTTTCAAAGTCTCTTTTTTATTTCAAAGTCAAACTAGGTTTCTTCGTTACTCGGGTTCGAGTCGGACTCGGGCTCGAGCCAATTGATTCGGTCGATCAACTAAGCGCACCGAGCCACTCTTTCAAAAACGCGTGAATCCCGGCCGTTGGATCTAAATCGCACGCGGCGCGCGCGCGAAACCATTCGGACCCTCGGTTGCAAGTTTGATTGTCGGCCGTTAGATTCCCATCCAACCATTGAGATCTCCGAACCCTTCGGACCATCCGGTTGCATTTTTGAATCTGAGCCGTTGGATTAAGATCCAACGCCCGCGTACCCCTTCGTGGTAAATGAGAGTTTGCAACGTGGAGCAATCCGAGTCGTTCGTTTCTAATCGTAGGGCTCGTAACCTCCCCGTGTGTTTTAACCCTCGGAGGCGTGGCGTAATCTCTGCCGTTCGTTTTGAATCCTACGGTTGAGAATCGCCCGAGTATCTTTCCTAGTCTTCTTCAACCTCTAGCCGTGCATGAATAGTGGAGGGCATGGCAGTGTCATTTCATGCCTCCTATTGTCACTCTAGCTGACATTTAGGGGCATGGGAGACCCTCTGAGCCAGGCCATACCCTAATGCACCATCCCCAACCTTTTTCCCTTGTCGGCCGCTCATTGTGCTTTGGGTTTTGCCGCCCGAGAGCTTGTGGTGCAAACCCTAATGCCCTCAAGGCTTTATAAGCACCCTCATTGCTTCCTAGTATCTCTTTAGACCACCACCAAGCCTCACTCACAGCATTGGAGCTTGATACCTCAAAAATGGCAAATCGCCATTGTTGACCCGTGGAGCTCCATCAGTGTTCTTGGTGTTCCAGTGGTCCTCCTTCATGTTTCTTCGCCCTAACCTTATCCCTTTATTATCTTGAACATTTCCCCTCACTTAATTTTGGATTTGATTCTCATGAATTGTCCAATTTGGGGTTTGTTCAAATTCGCCGAAAAGTGAGTATCGTCTTCCTCACTCAGGTGAGTGCACCACTTCCTCATCTCTTGCTCTTATAGCTTACGTGGATCATAATGAAGCTATATTCATGCTTGGTATCACTCATATGGCTCGGTGTCATTTTCGGTTTTCTTCTCCAAGTCCGTGAGCTTCCACCGTGGTCAAGCTTCTCCGCCGTCAGGAAGCCTCTTCTCGCTAAGGTAGCTTCTTATTAGTCCTTAGAAGCTATGGCACCCGCATCCTAGGTCTGCACTGAGCTTTCGCTATTTTCGTGTTTAGCCGTAGAGCTCCCATTTTCGTTTTTCGGCTGGCCGGCGTTCTAGTCCTCGCAGCGGCGAATGCTACCATTAGGTTCGCTTTGTTATTGCAAATCCATTTTGGGTCTTGTTCACCGCCGCCGCGGCCAGTGTCGCCGGCGATTTGCCGTTGAACTCACTTGGGTTTTGCTTTACGCCACAGAGCTCCCGTTTTCGTCATTTAATTAGGACACATTAATTGCTAATCATTAGTTGTTAATTGTGTCTTAATCGTTATTGTTGAGCCACTGACGAGTGGGCCCAATATCCTTAAATCGCTCTCTGGTTCAATTCCGCACTGTTTCGACATCATTAATGCTTAATCATTGATTAATAAAAATGTCGGCATTTAATCCTGTCGGAAATCTCCTCTGGGTCGCTGACTTGTGGGCCCGAGGGGTTAAAATCAAATTCCAGGATTCATTAGTGCCTAGTTAATGGTAATCATTAGAAGCATTAATCCTGTCCTAACCACCACTCTCAGTCGCTGACAAGTGGGCCCAGTGCACTGTGCACGTGGGTTAAACCAGCGCGTGGGTGACTCGAAGTCACTGACATGCGGTCCCACATGTCAGCATCCCTTTTGAACTGCGATCATTATCCACCGTTCATTTTTAGATCTGCGGCCTTAATCGTGAGTGCATTCGGACCCTCGGTTGCCTTGATCGTTCTCGGCCGTCGATCTTGCGATCAACGGTGAGATTGTGTTTGCAACCGCACCGTCAGAATGCATACAGCGCGTTGCGCCGTTGGATCGTGATCAACGGTGGGCTCCGATTAGGTTTGGCGCGCGTCTGCCACGCGTGAGCCGTAGGATGTTAGATCAAGGGTTGCCGGCGTCCACGTCATTTTCTTTTAATTGGGGTTACGCATTTCGTAAGTATTTGTTTAACAATGAAAATGATATAAAAATTTTAGAAACTCGTAACTAATTCATTTTAATCGCTTTTAGTTAATTCCAAGCGTAATAAATCATGTTATTATTTTAGTTTATATTAAAAATGGATTTAAGCGTGTTCGATGTGAAAAATTGTATAACTAGGAATAACTTGATTCTGTCATTTTGGAGTGTTCGAAATAGTTTTAACATTGAAAAATGCATATCTTTTACGTATATCGATAATTGTATGATTTTAACTTTGATAAATTTGTTATTAACTAAACTTTAATCTAAAAATGGTGGAAAGCCTAAATCAACACTAAAAATATGTTAGTAGATTTAGCCTTATTAGCGACACTTAAAAATTCATTTAATGATGTAATAGACACCAGAATTCCAGAAAATCCTAAAAATAGAAATTTGATGTTAGGAAATCCCTCGGTTATCATACTATAATATGGAATGGGTTTTGCACAAGTTTATATTTCGGAAAGTGCATTATGTTAGTTTTGCATCTTAGAAAAATCATAACTAAATCATTTCAACTCCAAATGACCTGAAATTTTATATGGGTTACCACTATCCCGATGGTAGCTACCATAACAATTTCAGCTTCAAAACCTTTCTAGAAAATGTTTTTGCTACAGTGCTAATTATGGTAGAAAATGTGTTTTTAGGTAATATCTTTTGCACCACAAATCCAAATTAGATTTTCCAGTTTCTATGTCTAGGTATATTCGTATTTTGCCTTATGATTAAGTTTCGTCGCATTTGGACAAATTTTGCTTGCTCTTTTGTTTTTGTGTTGCTAGTCTTATTGGTTGTTCTTGGTTCTTTTTGCCTCTCGCTTAGGATTCGACATTTGCGGTAATCCCGAGAACGACCCTCCACAACAAATTGAGCAACAACAAGAAGGCAAGCAGTTTGATCATGTTAATCCCAGTATTTTAAGTATTTATGTTGATTACAAATTCTATGTATGCATTGCTACTTTGTTTTAATAGTTGGCCTAGTAGATGCTTTTCCTTAGCAAATGATTATCCTCTACTACCATGAGCCTAGGTTACTTGCTGTGATTTAGAGTTCGTGGATGGGCTCTTGTCACTTAGTAGTTGCGAATTAATTGCTTAGCCATGCTTAGCTTCGGTAGAAATGGGCGGTTATCGACTTGTCGATAACCTTGATCACACAAAACTTATTATGATTTATGATTTCCACCTCGTGCCATGTCTACTTATGAAAACTAAAACTGAAAGCAAAATGATTTAGACTTGGGCACAATGGTATGTTGGTGTGATTTTGGGTGTGGTCGAATGGTGCACGAGTCAACAAGGACCGAACATCTTGTTACACTAAACCAAGCAATTTAGCGTGCTAACCACATTAGAGGGTATGGGACCTCTCTTGACTTAGTACTTTGGCGTGTATTGCCCTCGGTCGCGGGAGGGATGGTGTTGGGAGCATTGTAGTGTCCGAAAGACTTCACCCGTGATGGGATTTGTTGTCTTTCGACTTGCAATGTAAGCGTATGGTGTTTCTACCCATACGAGCGGCTCGTGGTTGATACACAATATTGGAAAAGTCTCGTAGGACTTAGCCGTGCAACATACCTTCTAAGTGTGCTTTGTGGCTTAAAGGCGTCCGAAGTGTGGGTACATTGGTACACCCTCGCAGGTTAAAACTATTCGAATAGCCTCGTCTAGGTTATGGACACGCTGGCAAGGTCTTTCAAGAGTTAGACTACAACCTTTTAAATTAAAACTTGATGGGTGGTACGAATCGGGATTAGTGCTATGTTGTGGTGACTATTGGGATAGTCACTTCGGTGTGTTACTTGTATGTATCTTTACTTACTCGTTGCTTTGATAACTAAACAGATTTGCAAACTTGCTTTTAAAATGTATTACATTATTGCAAATAAAGTTGGCTTCATGCAAAATGAGGCATACAACCTCCACCTAAATAAGCTTGCATGTAGTTTATGAATAGGTCCTGCTATTCCACACGTCGATCTTATGTACAAAGACAATCTTTGTACTCGCTTTATGCTTAATTGTTTTGTTGCGAGAGGAAGAAGGTGAGCTCGAGGGCCTCACTTTTATGAGCTGTGTTGTGGTAGCTTGGGCGACTAGCTTAGCGGCCCGGTCGGTTGCCTTGTGGGTGTATGGCTAACCGGTCGACTTTTGTTCTAGCCATCTTATGGCGCTTTTGCTCCATTTGTCATTCTTGTTTATTGTTCTATTTGGCCGGTCGGCTCTCTTTTATAATAACTTTACTTTATGTATGTCGTTGTTGAACTTAGTGATATATGTTGTATGGAAATGATGAGTAATTTTGTGATGATGTGCATATCTTTGCAGTTGGAAGCATATGACCATCGAGGCTTAGAATGTTTAATTAGTAACGCTAGAACCATTTGGAGGTTAAGTGTTACTAGTTAAATATTCCGGTCCTCACAAAGTTGGTATCGAGCCATGCCGACCGTGAGAAACCCCTAGCTTGGTCGCCTCTAGAATATTTTGAAAACTTACTTTCCAATAGTATATGAAAACTTAAGCAAGTTCTCTAATTTTACTCCTTATCTATCTTAGCTTGCTCATCTCACCTTACTCTCACTTAAGTTTTGAAAAAGTTGTTCCTCTCTTCCTTTCAAAAATTAGCCTCTATCGATTAACTTGGTTTTGGAGAAACATGAGAGCTTGGAGAAAGGAATTTGGACAGCTAGTGGTGGTTAGTAATTAAGGTAGGAAATGAGAGGTAAATTCAACTAAAACTTGTGGGAATAAAAGGGTAAGAAGTGATATGAAAATTAGCTAAATGCCTATACTCTATTAGGTGGTTATACCTTGATTTTTGACCGTTTTGAGCTAGATTTTAGTTCTGAAATTTTGGGTCTTCTCGAACGATTACTCGTTCTTCCATACGGGTTAGTCGTTTGGAAGTTGATTCGTGACTTATGATCTCATGTTCTTTGTGGCTATTCCTTGGTCATTTTAACTAAGTTTGGATTTACTGTGCTCTTGGGTCTTGAATCGTATCTAACTGTCTTAGTAAATCGGGATGGTGGTGGGACACGTAGCGCCGTAGGAATCGGTAGTAGTCCCGATGAGAGCTTCCCTCTCCTCAGACCATGGCGGAAGTCCTCATGCAAATCGAACGCATGTCGTTCGGAGGACCGCAGGTGTTGGAGGTCATCGCCAGAACACCTCCACTCCTCTGGTGCCTCGATCCGGAGGTGGTCACCGTGCTCGTGGGGACTTGCGGAGTTCCTCGTGCATCGACCTCCCACCTTCTCGGTCGAGGACCCCTTGGGCGCAGACGATCGGCTGCGTCTGGTTGAGCGGAAGCTCAACGCTGCTCGATGCCGGGAGCGGAGCGGGCACTTTTCGCATCCCATCACCGGAGGGTGCGGCACTCATGGTGGGAGAACTTCCTCGCCATGCGACCGCGGACATGTGGTCTCGTGGGAGTTTCGGCCGACTTTCCGTCGGGCCCATGTTCCTCGCGCCCGATGAAGTCAAGAAGAAGGAGTTCCTTGCGCCAAACAGGCGCAAATCGCGGACGGAGTACCTCCACGAGTTCAACCATTTGGCGAGGTACGCCTCTGCCGAGGTGGCCACCGATGAGGCCAGCGGGAGAAGTTCATGGAGGGTCTGTGCGAGGAGCTTGTGACAAGCTCTCTATTGTGGACTTCCCGACTTCCGGACCTTGGTGGACAAGGCCATCATCGCGAGCACAAGGCGAGCGCTGGGCGAGTCCCGCAAGCGCAAGTGGGAGGCCCGGTGGTGCGCGCAGCCGGCCTCGTTAGATCCCGAGTAGGGCTGCACGGTGGCCCGCTCTTTGCTTCACCACCGCCGAGGCCTTCAAAGACCAGCTCCACGCCTCGCCGGTCGTGGCTCGCCGCGTGCGCTGCGACCCAGCGGCGTGGTGTTCCCGCAACCCCGCGCCGACGCCACACGCTTCTGCAGCACGACAAGGGCCACTACGCGAGTAGTTGTCCTAAGAAGACCGAGCGCCCTCGCCCTAATGGAGGGCGCGGCAGGAGTGGTCACCACCGACCGAAGACCCGGGCTTAGGAGCGGCCGAGTCAACCACATCTCGGCCGAGGAGGCACAGAGGCGCGCGACGTGGTGTTGGGTACGCTCCTTGTTAATTTGCGCACTGCTACTGCTTTATTTGACTCAGGGCCTCGCATTCTTTTATTTCGAGGTCTTTTGTCGTTGATTGTGGACTTCACTGCGTTCCTTTGGGGTTCCACCGCTTATCCGCCTCCGGTTCGAAATGAGTCGACCAAGTATCTGGGATGTTCCTATCCACATCGAAGGAGTGGGATTCTTAGCGAATCTTATCCTACTCGACTCGGCGCGCTTGGATGTGATTCTTGGCATGGATTGGTTGTCCCAACACTTGGGGCAAATCGATTGTGCCAGGAAGATTGTCTACCTCACCAGCCCTTCAGGTGAACAGGTTGGGTTTTCGCGCAGCTATTAGAGCCCCATCTTTATGTCCTTGAAGCAAAGCCAGCCTTTGAGATTCACGACGTCCCCACGGTGTGTGACTTCGCGGATGTCTTTCCTGAAGATTTGCCAGGGATGCCTCCTGTTCGAGATCCGAGTTTGTGATCGAGTTGCTGCCCCCGCATCGCCCCTATTTCTAAGAGGCCGACGCATGCCTCCTAATGAGTTGGAGGAGTCAAGAAGCAAATGGGTGAGCTGCAAGAGAAGGGTTTTATCCGCCCTAGCTCATCTCCTTGGGGTTGTCCATTATCTTTGTGAAGAAGAAGGACAAGACCTTGCGCATGTGTGTTGATTATCGTCCGCTTAATGAGGTGACGGTAAGAACAAGTATCCTTTGCCCTGTGATTGATGATCTTTTCGATCAATTGACCGAGCACGAGTCTTCTCAAGATCGACTTGAGACTGGCTATCATCAAGTCGATCGTACGAGGATATTCCTAAGACGGCTTTTGCTACTCGTTATGGCCTTTACGAGTACACCGCCATGTCTTTTGGTTTGACTAATGCTCCCGCTTATTCATGAATCTTATGAACTCTGTATTCATGGAGTATTTGGATAGGTTCGTGGTGGTATTCATCGATGATATCCTTATCTACTCCAAGAGTGAAGAAGAGCATGCCGAGCATCTTAAGCTTGTGTTGGGCAGGCTGCGTGAGCACCACCAGTATGCCAAATTCAGTGCGAGTTCGTTGAAGGAAGTGGCATTCTTGGGCCATGTTCTTTCGGCAGAGGTGTGGTGTGGATCCTAGCAAGGTCGTGATGTGCTATCTTGGGGTCACCAAGTCGGTCACCGATGTGCGGAGTTTTCTTGGTTTGGTGGCTACCGCCTGCTTTATCGAGAATTTCTCCAAGATTGCGGCCTATGACCGAGTTGCTCAAGAAAGACAAGAAGTTTGAGTGGTCCGCCGCTTGTGATGTGAGTTTTCAGAACTCAAGAAGCGGTTGACCTCACTGATGCTTGTTCTCCCGACATTCACAAGAGTTTCGATATCTATTGTGATGCTTCTCGCCGTGGTCTTGGTTGTGTTCTTATGCAGAAGGCAAGGTTGTGGCCTATGCATCGCGAGCTGAGGCCTCATGAACTCAACTATCCTACTCATGACTTGGAGTTAGTCTGTGGTCCATGCACTCAAGATTTGGCGGCATTATCCGATTGGTAACCGTTGTGAGGTGTATTCCACCACAAGAGCTTGAAGTACTTGTTCACCCAACAGATCTCGAACCTCGAGCAAAGAAGATGGTTGGAATTGATCAAGGACTATGACATGGGCATTCGCACCATCCGGCAAGGCCAATGTCGTTGCGGATGCACTCGACGGAAGGTGTATTGCAACATGTTGATGCTCCAAGAGCAGCAGCTACCCTCATTTCAAATTCCAATACCTCAATTTGGGTTTGATCGAGCACGTTCTCTTGCTACATTGGTTGTGCAACCAACCTTGGTGGACTAAATCAAGGCGCACAGCAGATGAATGCCGGTGTGAGCGGATCAAGCGGTACATCAAGGATGGGATGGCCAAGTGCTTTTCAGAGGACGAGCATGGCGTTGTGTGGTTTGGGCAGCGTCTTGTGGTTCCTAAGGTCATGGAATTGCGGAATATGATTCTCCGCGGCCCATGACTCTCCTTGTCTATTCACCCCGGGCTACCAAGATGTATCAGATCTTCGCGAGATTCGTGGACCCGAATGAAGCGCGAGATTGCGGTGTTCGTTGTCGAGCGCGACGTGTCCGCCGTGGTGAAGGCCGGTATCGCCCGGCGAGTCTTCTTCACCTTTGCCGCGCGAATGGAAGTGGATTCCGCTGGCATGGACTTCATCACCGGATTGCCCCGCCGTCCAAAGAGAATGATGCTATTTGGGTCGTGATCGATGTGTTGACTAAAGTGGCACATTTCCTTCCGTCAAGACTCGGCCGTGTGGGCCTTTGGCCGAACTTTATGTCTCGAGGATTGTGAGTCTTCACGGGTGCCAAGACGATTATTTCGATCGTGGTGCACTTTTCACCTCGCGTTTTGGCATAGTCCGCAGAGGCTATGGGGACCCGCCTTCACTTCAAGACCTCCTTTCATCCTCGGGATCGATGGTCGACGGAGCGAGTCAACCAAGTGTTGGAAGATATGCTCGCGCTTGTGTTCTTTCCTATGGGAAGAAGTGGAGAAGTGCCTACCATTTGCCGAAGTTCTCCTACAACAACGGTTTTCAGCCGCCTTGGCATGGCACCATTCGAGGCTTTGTATGGGAGGAGATGCCAACCCCATTGAACTGTCAAAGACTGAGGAGCGCTCGCCCAGATTCGATCAATGAGGCGAAAGTCAAGTACGCTTGATCCGCGAGCATCTCGCGCACGCCCGGGCCAGGCGTAAGAGCTATGCGATCGCTGCCGCTGCGGAGTTGAGCTTTGAGCCCAATGACTTTATGTATCTCAAAGTCTCACCTTGAAGGGCCATCGCGCTTGGCATCAAGGGCGTTGGCTCGATATGTTGGGCCTCACCGCATCGCCGAGAGAGTTGGAGCAGCTTGCATACGAGTGGAGCTACCAGTGCACTTGAGGGTGTGCATGATGTGTTCCATGTTTCACACCTAAAGAAGTGCCTCCGTGTCCCGACCGAGAAACTCCGTTGGAGACTCTCGATGTGCGGAGGATTTGACCTACCGCGAGCATCCTGCTCAGATTCTTGAGGAATCGAACGGAGAACAAGGAACCGTGCCATCAAGTTCCTTAAGGTTCGTGGTCAAACCATTCAAGATGAAGCAACTTGGGAGCGAAGATCGCCTTCGTGCATTTTCCTTCTTTCTTCTCCGAGTAAACTAATCTCGGCCGAGATTCTTGTAAGGGGAGAGTTGTAACATCCCAAATTTTGGGCTTGTGTTTCAAATGTAAGAAAATGAGCAAATTAAAACTTTTTCTTACATCATGTATTTCTGTTGTGCCAATCAATTCTTGTTCAAAGAATTATGGAATTACATTGTCACAAGTCTTGTTGATCCAAATCTTGCTATTCCAAAATAATCTTGTCAAATCTTATGATCATCCTCTCAAAATATTTTTCCTAAGTCTCTCGTGATGGTATGTGACCCCTCTCAAAAATTTCACAATTTTTAGAAATTGTTTAAATATTTTTAGAGACACAAACCTGCTTGACTCTTAGTCAAACATTAAAACAGAGCCTTGCAGAATTTTTGGAGATTTATTCACAGTATAAAACCTCTGAAAATTTTACATAAGGTTGATATCTGAGTTAGCAAGCCCTCTCGTAAAAATTTCATAATTTTTGGAGTTAATTTGCTACCTCAAATAAATCTTTCAAAGTCTCTGCTTTTATTTCAAAGTCAAACTAGGTTTTATCGTTACTCGTTCGAGTCGGACTCGGGCTCGAGCCAATTGATTCGGTCCATCAACTAACCGCACCGAGCCACTCTTTCAAAACGCGCTGAATCCCACCGTTGATCTAAATCGCACGGCCGCGCGCGTGAAACCATTCTGACCCTCCGCTGCAAGTTTGATTGTCGATCGTTAGATTCCCATCCAACCATTGAGATCTCCCAACCTTCGGACCATCCGTTGCATTTTTGAATCTGAGCCGTTGGATTAAGATCCAACGCTCGCACTTTCTCGTGGTAAATGAGAGTTTGCAACGTGGAGCAATCCGAGTCGCTCGCTTCTAATCGTAGGGCTCGTGAACCTCCCCGTGTTTTAACCCTGAGGCGTGGCGATCTCGCTGCTCGCTTTGAATCCTACGCTGAGAATCGCCCAGTATCTTTCCTAGTCTTCTTCAACCTCTAGCCGCGCATGAATAGTGGAGGGCATGGCAGTGTCATTTCATGCCTCCTATTGTCACTCTAGTCGACATTTAGGGCATGGGAGACCCTCGAGCCGTGCCATACCCTAATGCACCATCCCCAACCTTTTTCCCTTGTCCCGCCATTGTGCTTTGGGTTTTGCCGCCGAGAGCTTGTGGTGCAAACCCTAATGCCCTCAAGGCTTTATAAGCACCTCATTGCTTCCTAGTATCTCTTTAGACCACCACCAAGCCTCACTCACAAGATTGGAGCTTGATACCTCAAAATGGCAATCGCCATTGTTGACCCGTGGAGCTCCATCGTTCTTGGTGTTCCAGTGGTCCTCCTTCATGTTTCTTCGCCTAACCTTATCCCTTTATTATCTTGAACATTTCTCACTTAATTTTGGATTTGATTCTCGTGAATTGTCCAATTTGGGGTTTGTTCAAATTCGCCGGTAAAGTGAGTATCGCTCTTCCTCACCCGTGAGTGCACCACTTCTCATCTCTTGCTCTTATAGCTTCATGGATCATAATGAAGCTATATTCATGCTTGGTATCACTCATATGGCTCAGGTGTCATTTTCGGTTTTCTTCTCAAGTCCGCGAGCTTCTACCGTGGTCAAGCTTCTCCGCCGCCTCAGAAGCCTCTTCTCGCTAAGGTAGCTTCTATTAGTCCTTAGAAGCTATGGCACCGTGATCCTAGGTCCGCACTGAGCTTTTCGCTATTTTCGTGTTTAGCCGTAGAGCTCCCATTTTCGCTTTCCCGCTAGCCGCTGTTTCTAGTCCTCGCCAGGCAGAATGCTACCATTAGGTTCGCATCGTTATTGCAAATCCATTTTGGGTCTTGTTCACCGCCGCCACAGCGTTGTCGCCGCGATTTGCCGTTGAACTCACTCGGTTTTGCCACACGAGCTCCTGCTGGTCATTTAATTAGGACACATTAATTGCTAATCATTAGTTGTTAATTGTGTCTTAATCATTATTGTTGAGCCACCAACCATGGGCCCAATATCCTTAAATCGCTCTCGTTCAATTCCGCATCGCTTTGACATCATTAATGCTTAATCATTGATTAATAAAAATGTCGGCATTTAATCCCGCCGAAATCTCTCCGGTCGCCGACTTGTGGGCCCGAGGGGTTAAAATCAAATTCCGTGATTCATTAGTGCCTAGTTAATGGTAATCATTAGAAGCATTAATCCTGCCCCAACCACTCACTCTCGGCCGACGACAAGGGCCCAGCAGCATCGTGCACGTGGGTTAAACCAAGTGGTGACTCGAAGTCACCGACATGCGGTCCACATGTCAAGATCCCTTTGAATCGCGATCATTATCCACCGCTCATTTTAGATCTCGCGCTTTGATCGTGAGTGCATTCGACCTCCGGTTGTTTTGATCGTTTCGACCGCCGATCTTGCGATCAACGGCCGAGATTGTGTTTGCAACCGCACCGTCCAATGCATACACGCGCTTGCGCCGTTGGATCGTGATCCAACGGTGGCTCCGATTAGGTTTGGCGCAGCGCTGCTTTGCAGCGCGCGTGAGCCGTAGGATGTTAGATAAGGGTTGCCGTGAAAGGCCCACGCCATTTTCTTTTAATTGGGGTTCTCATTTGGTAAGTATTTGTTTAACAATCGAAATGATATAAAATTTTAGAAACTCGTAATTAATTCATTTTAATCGCTTTTAGTTAATTCCAATCGTAATAAATCATGTTATTATTTTAGTTTATATTAAAAATGGATTTAAGCGTGTTCCAAAGAGCGTAAAATTGTATAACTAGGAATAACTTGATTTCGCTATTTTGGAGTGTTCCGTAAATAGTTTTAACATTGAAAATGCATATCTTTTTCAGTATATCTGATAATTGTATGATTTTAACTTTGATAAATTTGTTATTAACTAAACTTTAATCTAAAAATGGTGGAAGGCCTAAATCACACTTAAAAATATGTTAGTAGATTTAGCCTATTAGCAAGACTTAAAATTCATTTAATGATGTAATAGACACCAGAACTCTCAGAAATCCTAAAAATAGAAATTTGATGTTAGAAATCCCCGCTATCATACTATAATATGGAATGGGTTTTTGCACAAGTTTATATTTCGAAAGTGCATTATGTTAGTTTTGCATCTTAGAAAATCATAACTAAATCATTTCAACTCCAAATGACCTGAAATTTTATATGGGTTACCACTATCCCAGTGGTAGCTACCATAAAATTTCAGCTTCAAAACCTTTCTAGAAAATGTTTTGCTGCTATGCTAATTATGGCCTAAAATGTGTTTTTAGGTAATATCTTTTGCACCACAAATCCAAATTAGGATTTTCCAGTTTCTATGTCTAGGTATATTCAGATTTTGCCTTATGTTTAAGTTTCACAGATTTGGACAAATTTTTGCTTGCTCTTTGTTTTTGTGTTGCTAGTCTTATTGGTTGTTCTTGGTTCTTTTTGCCTCTCGCTTAGGATTCGACATTTGCAGTAATCCCAGAACGATCCTCCACAACAAATTGAGCAACAAAGAAGAAGGCAAGCGCTTTGATCATGTTAATCCCAGATTTTAAGTATTTATGTTGATTACAAATTCTATGTATGCATTGCTACTTTGTTTTAATAGTTGGCCTAGTAGATGCATTTCCTTAGCAAATGATTATCCTCTACTACCATGAGCCTAGGTTACTTGGTCAGATTTAGAGTTCGTGGATGGGCTCTTGTCACTTAGTAGTTGCGAATTAATTGCTTAGCCATGCTTAGCTTGGTAGAAATGGGCTGTTATCGACTTGTCGATAACCTTGATCACACAAAACTTATTATGATTTATGATTTCCACCTCGTGCCATGTCTACTTATGAAAACTAAAACTGAAAGCAAAATGATTTAGACTTGGGCACAATGGTATGTTGGTGTGATTTTCGAGTGTGATCGAATGGTGCCCGAGTCAACAAGGACCAACATCTTGTTACACTAAACCAAGCAATTTAGCGTATAACCACATTAGAGGGTATGGGACCTCTCTGACTTAGTACTTTACGTGTATTGCCCTCGGTCGCAGGAGGTCGCAGGAGGGATGGTGTTGGGAGATTGTAGTGTCCGAAAGACTTCACCCGTGATGGGATTTGTTGTCTTTCGGCTTGCAATGTAAGCGCATGGTGTTTCTACCCATACGAGCTGCTCGTGGTTGATACACAATATTGGAAAAGTCTCAGAGGACTTAGCGTGCAGCAAGATACCTTCTAAGTGTGCTTTGTGGCTTAAAGGCGGTCTCAAGTGTGGGTACATTGGTACACCCCGCAGGTTAAAACTATTCGAATAGCCTCGCCCTAGGTTATGGACACGCTTGGCAAGGTCTTTCAAGAGTTAGACTACAACATTTTAAATTAAAACTTGATGGGTGGTACGAATCGGGATTCGTATATGTTGTGGTGACTATTGGGATAGTCACTTGTGTGGTTACTTGTATGTATCTTTACTTATCATTACTTTGATAACTAAACAGATTTGCAAACTTGCTTTTAAAATGTATTACATTATTGCAAATAAAGTTGGCTTCATGCAAATGAGACATACAACCTCCACCTAAATAAGCTTGCATGTAGTTTATGAATAGGTCCGCTATTCCACACGTCGCTCTTTATGGTACAAAGACAATCTTTGTACTGGGCTGCTATGCTTAATTGTTTTGTTGCAGAGGAAGAAGGTGAGCTCGAGGGGCCTCACTTTTGCGAGTGTGTTGTGGTAGCTTATGGGCGACTAGCTTATGCCCTGGCGGTTGCCTTGTGGGTGTATGGCTAACCTGGCCGACTTTTGTTCTAGCCATCTTATGGCGCTTTTGCTTCACTGGCCATTCTTGTTTATTGTTCTATTTGGCCGGTCGGCTCTCTTTGTAATAACTTTACTTTATGTATGTCGTTGTTGAACTTAGTGATATATGTTGTATGGAAATGATGAGTAATTTTGTGATGATGTGCATATGCTGCAATTCTGGGAAGCATATGACCATCGAGGCTTAGAATGTTTAATTAGTAACGCTAGAACCATTTGGAGGTTAAGTGTTACTAGTTAAATATTCCGGGTCAATAAAGCTTTGGTCCTCGAGGATAAGTGCAAAGAGTTGGAAGACAACCGCAAGCGTAGAATGGCTCAAAGAAGGGAGTCATCACCAAAGAAAGGGCTAGAACCATCCTCAACGCCGCCATTTTCTCGTCGCAGAACTCATGCGACCGTATTATCCTTTCGAGAGGAAGCTAGACAAGCCAATTGGTCTGCGAGAAAATTATCCTTTCGAGGGATAAATTGCACCTCAAAGCCCAAAAAGTGCTTTTCTAACTTTCGAACTTCCGATAAGTAATTTAACATGGCCGGATTAGAGCACCGTACTTTTTTCGACTTGATTCACGACTAGTTGAGAGTCTCTCTCACGAGTAGTCGCCGAATCGAGAGCGCTTTATGCTCGTATACCAACTAGCAAACCTTGTATTCGCCACGCTATTAGTGTCCTAAAAGTTTAATTGTATGGCATACTTTAAGGTCTCTCCAAAGACGAGATTCCAGACCACCTCCCACCCGAGCCGCTTATCGTAAGTGACCCGTCAAAGTACATCGCCCACCGGCCGTGGGAATCGATTTAGGATCCCGAATGTGTTCATGATTTGTCCATTCGCGACAAAGTCCGCCAAGATTTAGGATTTTATGGTTGTTCGGGATACGAAATGGATTTGACGCCCCAAGTTCGATCGACTATTCTCGCCATGCGCCCCATTGTTTCCTATTCTGTAGGATCGCTCCCAAGGAAACTCAAACGGCACAAATAGTTTGTGCGCTCAAAATAATGCCGCAGCTTCCTCAAAACATGAGGAGGGCATATAGAAGTTTTGAACCTAAGGGTAACGCTCCTAGGTCCGTAAAACTGCTAACATAGTAAATCGTCGTTGTATGCGCTCACGTTCTCACGACCAAGATCGCGCCATCGCTCGTGGCATGGCAACTAGATAAATTAAGAGCGTCTCTCCCGGTTTCGTGGAAACCGAACAGAGCACTCATAAGATACCTCTGACTTCCTCAAAGGCTATGTTAGCCTCTTCTACCACCAAGCCCTCATGTTTCCTTAGAAGTTTGAAGAAAGGCAGCTTTTTCTCCCGCACTGCGATAAAACGACTTAATGCCGTCATGCATCCTGTGAGTTTCTGGACTTCTTTTTTCGTGGTCGGGGGCACATCTGAGTGATGGCTTTTATCTTTTCAGGATTTGCTTCGATTCCTCGTGTAGAGACCAAGAATCCAAGCAATTTTCCCGAAGATACCCTGAACACACACTTCTCAAGATTAAGTTTCAAGTGGTGTCTTGTGAGGTTATCAAAAGTCTCCTGTAAGTCTGTGATATGATTGAGCCGTTTGCTACTTTTTACAACTAGATCATCAACGTAGGCTTCCAAGTTTCGGCTTAGTTGAGGAGCAAAAGTCGTTTGCATCAAACGTTGAAAGGAAGTCCCGCATTTTTAAGCGAATGGCATTTTGACATAGCAAAATATCCCAAACGGTGTAATAAATGTAGTCTTCTCTCATCTTCGACGACATACCGACCCGTGGTAACCAGAGTATGCATCTAGAAAACTCAACATCTCACATCCTCGCAGAGAGTCAACCACCGATCGACACGAGGTAAAGGGAAATCATCTTTTGACAAGCTTTATTAAGATCAAGAAAGTTCACGACATACGCCATTTGCCGCTCGACTTTCTAACCATTACGTGGTTGGCCAACCACCCGGGTGGTTAACTTCTTATGAAGCCTCGCTTTAAGCAACTTGTCCAATTCGACCTAATAGCATCTCATCGATCGTGGGAACATCTCCGAAACTTATGTTTTACGGGTACTTTATCAGGTCGTAAGGCTAGCCTGTGCTCGATCACTTCCCTGGGGACTCCGGGCTTGTCGGATGCTTGCCACGCGAAGACATCTGCGTTTGCTAGGAGGAAAGCGATGAGGGCGCCTTCCTATTTGGGGTCGAAGAATCCCCAATGCGAATAGCTTCGAGGGCTCCCGTGTCCGTGAGGAACCTCTTTGACCGGTCGTCGCTTAGGTGTGACTTTAGGCTTCGACTTGCTAGTCGGTCGATTCGCCTCGAAAGGTGGTAGTTGTCCAACCATTCGAGGGAGCGACTGGCCGCAGAGTGCGCCATCTTCTTGTCACAATATATTGTAATTACTCGTTTGGGACCTTGCATCTTAAGACATTGATACCCATAATGAGTAGCTATTAAAAATCTTGCCAAAGTAGGTCGTCCGAGTATGGCATTATATGTCGATCGAAATCGACCACGCCAAAGGAGACTTTCTATCCCGAAATTGCTTGGTGAGCCAAACGTTAAAGGAAGAGAAACTTGGCCAATTGGTTTGGCCGAGGACCCCAGCATTTATTCCATGGAATGAATATCGCATGTGCCTTACCTTGTCCTGGTACCGTGATCTTGTCTAGGTACTCGTGAAACGATAAGTTTAACGAGCTTCCACCATCAACTAAGACTCGATTCACTCGGACATTGTTGATAGTGGTTCGACCATAATCGGAACCGATCGTCCGTCGGCGGGATCGGCAATCACCTTTCTCAAAAGCAATGGTGATTTTCACCACTTCGTAGCTTATTGACCAGAGGTGAGTCGATTGTATTTATTTCGTGCTCGATACTTTTAGTCGCCGCCATGACTCGTATGCCGATGATCCTCCATAGATGTGATCGATGGTGTGCTACTGATCTTGGAATGGCATCTCCTCCACGCCATCCGACCCTTCCGTCCACTTGTTTGACCTACCGTAAAGAGTAGGAAGTGGCCCTTGCTAGAGTAGTAGTTCTGAGTTTTCAGAGAAAAACTCGGCGCCACTTAAGGTCATGCCCTTCTTTGTGAAAAGGACACCACCTGGTTTGTCATTCCTTCGATCTTGGCGCTACCTTTGCCTCGATTGGGATTCTCGCGGGGTTGCGCGGCTTTTGTCTCTACTGCCAGACCTCCTTAGAACCGACACCGGAGATTTGTGTCTCTTTGCCTTGTTCTTGGACTTTCTAGCCTTTTTATCCTTTTTCTTACCACTTTCGCCCGCCTCTTGAGGGATATTGTCTTCATGATCGATAGTATTGTTCCACTCGACGTATCTATCGGCCATCTCAAAGAGTTTGGCGACGGTGGCAGGAGGATGTAAAGTAATGTCCTCTGTTATCCTTCTGGTGCGGACTCCCTGCTTGAAAGCCCTGATCACGGATGAGTCAGAAACCTTCGGAATAGAATTTCGAACCTGATTGAAGCGCCTGATGAATTGTCGTAGAGTTTCATGATCATTCTGTCTTATCCGGTGCAGGTCATCCTCCTTTCCAGGGCGATTGTAAGTGCCTTGGAAGTTTGCCAGCAAAAGGTCGCAGAGGTGCTGCCACGAGTAGATTGATTCGAATGGCTAGTTCAAAAGCCATGATCGAGCCGATCCTTCGAGTATAGTCGAAAGGCAATTCGCCATGACATACTCTCCCCCTCATGCTGCTCGAATAGCTGTAGTGTAGATCTGGAGGAATTCGATGGGATTTTGGGTTCCATCGAACTTCCATGTTCGCCGGTCGAAACGAGGCGCCAACGAATCCGCTCAAGATCGAGTGAAAACGCCCGACATCCCGAGATAACTTCTTGCCTTCTTCTTTGCAAAAAGAAGGATTAACGCCATCGGGTGATCGCATCGACGATATCCGCCACGCTTGGGCTGGACTCGTGATAAGTCTCGACTTTACGAGGGGAATACTCCTCGTGATTCTCGCTTGTCGCCGCAGTATTCGTCCCCGAAGTGGTGAAAGATCACCTCCCGGGCTTGTCGATCTCTAGATATCCAACGAGCCTTCCTCGTGCCGGAGAATGACGTGAGCGAAGGTCATGTCGCCTCCCATGCGTACCGAAAGTTATCCAAACGGCCGGCGTAAGATGTAGTCGCATCGCTACGACTTCCCCGTTGTGGTCGATTTAAGACGCCAAGTTTAGCCATCGTGTTACGGTTTTGTGTGATCTCTTCGCAAAGAGATCATACCGTGCTCGAGCGAAGTTCTTGGTCAAATTTTCCAAAGAAGTCGCTGATGTCGGAGCTCTTGAGCTTCATCCGATCGAAATAAGCGCGCTCGGGAAGGTTTTTCCGAGCCGCAATTTTCCTCATCGCTGTTGTCTCGAGAATATCCTATATCGTACTTCTAAGTTGGTTTTAATGGAGTGCAGAATGTTGAGGATGTCCCGCACGCTCATTAAAGTGTTCGCCTCGCTCACGCGTGGTGTCCTCGCCATTGCCACGAGTGGTAGAGTGTGCCTGCCGGGAGCATCGCCAACCCTTCCTCTCGGGAGAATGATTCTATCGTAGAGGAAGGACGAAGACCTCCGTGGATAACCTCCACTTGTGCTCGAGGCCTCTCGCTTGTGGAGTAGTCGAGCGACACCATCCGGCGACTTGGAGTAAACCCCTCCGTAGGGGAACTCCGGTTATAACCGCCTCCGTCTCGCAGTGGATCCTACGCCGATGGTTGAACTTGGAGGAACAACGTGCTCGATCCTCTTCTCTCGCGGAATCACCCGAGAAAGAGGACCATCGATGTCGATGGAGCTCCTAATGATGGCTTCCGTAACCTTTCTTGCCAAGTCGCACCGCCTTGGGGAGTCGAACACTTAGAGAAAAACTCCCGCTGTGTTGTGAATTTGTCCCGAGGCACCCATTGGTGGTCGTGTTGACTTCTTGCCTCTCGAGGAAGCCGGTTCTCACCGGGCATACTGTATGCGGGGATAAGGATCCTCCTGGCTCGGGCGGTGGTGCGCCTCCGAGATCTGGAGAAGATCTCCGTGAGCGGCAATATCGCCACAGGAGATTCGAGCACGGCTCGTAATCAAAGCCGGCATCCATGTCGATATTCACAGAATCGCCAAGTCGAACAAATTCTCCTCGCTTCTATTCTCCGTCATGGTAGCATCAAAGAGAAAAGAAAGAACTATTGACAAGGAATTACTAGAAGATCCCCACGGTCGGCGCCAACTGTCGGTGTTTTAGAACCGATCTTACATAAAGATTGTTTGATTCGGGGTCTCACAATTGATCACGCAGATTTAAAGAGACACGGGGATTTTATACGGGTTCGGGCCTTCTCCGGTGAGAATAACAACCCTACTCCTGTGTGTATTGTATTGGGTATTTGGATTACAATCAGCGGAAGGTCTTGCCCTAATTCTGCTACTGACTGTCTCTCCAAAAAAGCCTCCCTCCCACTATCTCTAAAAAGATACCTATTTATACTATGTTGTTGGGGCGGTTGTCATTCCAGGCCAATTAGGCGTTCATTATTGCGTAATAATGAGAGTAATTACCAGGGTAGTAACCCCCCACGTTGTTCAACGGTTACCAATCAGAGATAGTGGGGAATTATCTGTAGTTATTTCGAGTATAACTACGTAATTTGACTGCTCAGATCCTCACTAGTAAATGGGCCTTCTGGCGGGTGGACCCAGCTAATTGTGAGGATGTCGTAGCAGGGCTAGTCGTAGCAGAACTTACGATTAGGGGGTAGTCGTAGAAAGAGCTTACGACTGGTACTGGTCGTAGAAAAGACTTACGACCTGAAGTAATCGTAGCAGGACTTACGATTACACCATAGTCATAGAAACACTTACGACTAGGGGGGTGGTCGTAGAAGAGCTTAGACCACCTAACTTACTTCTCCCTTATAACATTAAGGGGTATACCATGTGATGTCATATTACTTGATTATGGAATAATAAAATGAGGATTATCATATCCGCGTCACTATTCTTAAAGTTACCTTGTTGGTTCAATCCCCTGGTTCGGATTTGAGCACGAACCAGGGTTGTCCACAAGTTAAGTTGGTAATAAAAAGGGTAGAATTTCTAGCCAACCTCATCCTCTTGGACATCAAATCCCTAGATGTGATCTTGGGGATGGATTGGCTTGTTGACCATCAAGCAATGTTGGATTATCGCAGTAAAAGTATTTCTTTGACCAGCCCTAGTGGAGTCACAGTGAAATTTGAAGCCTCCCCTGAGAAGCTTGATGAAGCTCTAGCTTGCAATGCTCAAGTGGTCTATTTAAAAGATGTCCCAGTGGTCCAAGATTTCCCAGATGTGTTTCCTGATGAGCTCCCAGAGATGCCACTAGACAGAGATCTGGAGTTTGTGATAAACCTGGTCCTAGGGACCTCCCCTATCTCCAAAAGACCTTATAGGCTGCATGTTGATGATCAAGTAGAACTGAAGCAACAAATTGAAGATATGCTGAGCAAAGGTTTTATTAGACCTAGCTCCTCACCTTGGGAGCTCCAGTGATTTTTGTTGCCAAGAAATATGGTACACAAAGGATGTGTATGGACTATCGAGCTCTAAATGAGGTAACCATCAAGAACAAGTATCCTTTGCCAAGAATTGATAATCTGTTTGACCAACTGAAAGGAGCAAGTGTGTTCTCCAAGATAGATCTCAGATCAGGGTACCATCGACTCAAGATTCGCAAAGTAGACATCCCCAAAACAACTTTTTCAACAAGATATGGATTGTTTGAGTTCACCTTTGTTATGTCTTTTGGACTCACCAATGCCCTCGCCTATTTCATGAATTTGATGAACCAAGTGTTCATGGAGTACCTTGACAAGTTTGTCATTGTATTTATTGATGACATCCTTGTGTACTCCAAGACCAAGAA